>BLSH010552316.1:2034111-2044134 GCA_018402905.1 Glandirana rugosa | reverse complement strand
GATTTCTGTGTTGACGATCAACACAGAGCTCTGTACAGAGAGAACGATCTCTGTTTCTCATCCCTGCAAAACAGGGAAGAGATACTTAGAGATCTGTTAGTAAAAGCAGCACACTGTACACACATTACACAGTTAGGGACACATGTTAACCCCTTCCCAGCCAGTGTCATTAGTACAGTGACAGTGTATAGCAGGTGTCTAAAACTGGCGGCTCTCCAGCTGTTGCAAAATGACAAGTCTTATTGTGTCTCTGCCTGTGGGAGTCATGCTTGTAACTGTCAGCCTTGCAATGCCTCTTGGGACTTGTAGTTTCGCAACAACTGGAGGGCCACCAGTTTGAGACCCCTGCTATACACTGTCACTGTACTAATGACACTGGCTGGGAAGGGGTTAACATGTGTCCCTAACTGTGTAATGTGTGTACAGTGTGCTGCTTTTACTAACAGATCTCTAAGTTTCTCTTCCCTGTTTTGCAGGGATGAGAAACAGAGATCGTTCTCTCTTTGAGACCCCTGGTGTATAGTATTATCACTGGTGATGTCAGAAGCAGTTAGTAAGTTCCCCCCCAGCGCCAGTTAGTGTCAGATTTCCCGCTGCACTATCACAGTCCCATTAAAAGTTGTTGATCACTGCAATTAGTAGTATGAAAAAAATATATATATTTTGTGTATGCCTGGGGTTCCCAACCTCTTGAAGAGCGCGGGCCACTTAAGTGATTTTGTAATGGTCGCGGGCCACAATGAAATCAAATGGTTCAGAATTTCACTTTTTTTTTAATTTTATTTTGAATAGCATAATTAACATTTTCCTCCTGCAGCTGCTGAATGCTGGCAGGAGGGAGAGGAGGAGAAGCCAACTTTTAGCGGTTGCAGGAGGTAAATAGAGAAGATTGGTTCTTGTATATGCTGTTTCTGCCACCTCTCCTGTCCAAGTATAAAACAGAATGTGACAGGGAGGCCGTAAGGGCCTCCTGGAACACGGAGTGGGGTCCATTGTGACCCCTAACACTACACCAGTGGGGGGGGGGGGTTTTGGGTTTGGTAAAAACATGTCTCAGCTATTTGGTTTTACCACCCCCAAACGGCAAATGTAAATGAGCCTTTACTGTTTTGAGCCCCCTATAAAGCTGCTTTCACACTGATGCGCTGTGGTTTACCCACACCACAAGTGCAGCGCAGTGCACCTGTGGCTTTCCTGCGGGTTAGCTGCGATTTGCCAAAGACTTTTATTATATTTTGTGGATGTGGTGCACTTTCTGAAAGGGCAACAAAACTCCTGCATTCAGGAGCTTTGGTGCGCTTTCAGAAACCACACCAAACCCACAGGGTATAATAGAAGTGCGCTTCCCTGGTTTGAAGTTGAGGGCCACATCAGAGGGCTCCAAGGGCCACAGGTTGAGCACCCCGGTGCATACCATAGTTTGTAGGTGCAATGACTTTCACACAAGCCAGTCAATATACACTTATTTTCTTTATCGAAGACATGTGGCAGAATACATTTTGGTAAAAGTTTATGAAGAAAGAAGGCAATAAAGAGAAATCCACTTACTTCATATGCCCTGTCTATAGAAAGCTAGTTGGACTATTCACTCTGATCTAGTGCCTCTGGAGATTTTCAAGTAATCATTTCTCTTGCAGGTGAAAGGAAAGGATGGAGTTGGCGCCGTTATGGATTCTATGGAGCTGGAACGCCAGAGAGGTATCACCATTCAGTCTGCTGCCACTTACACCATGTGGAAAAACACCAACATTAACATAATTGACACACCAGGTATGTTCTGTGGCTAGGACCAAAACTCTTTATAATGTGTTTTATGGCTTCAAGGGGCATCATTTTTCTTGGCTTTATTGCCCTCTATTACCGATACAACTGGTATAACCACTATTCACCATAACTATGCCCAAGTAAGGAATTGCTATTGCAACCCAAATGCATTTTTAACTTTGACCAGTTTGATTGCTTACTGCATGTTTCTGTGCTACGCCTATTGCTATGTTCCTGTGTTTGTGTTTGGTTTTTTTTTTCTTTTTTTTTTTTTCAATCTATTTTACCCCTAAGTTGTTACAGAAATCTGTTTTCATTAAAACCTGTTGTTACTGACCCATTTTTTTAAAACACCTCCCAACTGTAATGTTCTTGGTACAGGTACACAATTCTTTTGTTTGGAGTTTTGATTCTAGAATAAAATCCAGTTGTCATTATTATCTGTTTTGTTTAATTACTCACCAGTAAATTTCAACACCCTAAGGGCTCGTTCATATATGCAACTATACTGCTGCCTCACAGTGAGTGGATTGCTTTTCAGAGGGCATTTGACAGATGGAAAGTCACCTCCTCACCGCCTGCTTTGATCCATTGTACTGCAATCATGTGCATTGCACATGGTTGTGGCTCTAATTGTTCACTTGAATGGTTGCATTTGGTGGCAGTTTGAGCCTTTAATTTTTGCCCTGAGCAGCTGCATTGCTGTGTTTAGCCAAGTGGTTTTTGGGGCAGTAAAATTCTTGGTCCAGTGGTCTACTTTTACTCTCTCTCCTCCCTATGCCCATGGCCGCCCATGTGAACAAGCCTTAAGATTGTCTTACCTTTTTGTAAGGCAAGATTATCAGAATGAAGGATTGAATGTACTTGGAGTCAAGCTGTTTTTTTCACATTTAGGCCTCATACACACGGACGTTTTTTGACGCCGGCGTTTTCTGGCGTTTTTTGCAGCTCTCCATGTTAGTCAATGGCCCCATAAAAACGTCGGCGTTTCTGAGCTGTAGGTGGCGTCGGCGTTAGTGAGCAGAAAGTAGAACCCATGGCCATCGCGTTCTGAGGCTGTAACATTTTAACGTTTTTTGACGCCGACGCCACAATATGCCAAGAAACGCCAACATATGCCACCATATGCCACCTATTATTATACCGGCGTTTTCCGGCGTTTTTTGACGCCAATGTTTTTAGGTTGAAAAATAGCAGAGGGATGATTTTTTTTAAAAAAACGCCTATTGACGCCGACGCTCACTAACGCTCAAAAACGCCAATGCATAACGCCGAAAGACGCCGACTTTTTTTCCTTGACGTCGGGCTCGACGTTTTGTTTATTTTTTTAGAAACGTCCGTGTGTATGAGGCCTTAGGGCCAAGTCACAGGTCCATGTAACTGTCGCTCTCCCTAGCTTTACATGCTTACTTGACCTTCTGCCACAGGATACGGGTAGCAATGAAAAATAAGTGGTATTTACAATATATGTATGGGGAGCATGTAACTCTCTCCCCTAACCACCAGCATTGGTGGTTGGCTGCCCAGATAAACAGCACTTTCTCATGGGTGCAATACTGACCTGAAGCTTACACAGGATTTGCTCTCTTGTGGCTGAATTGAGTGATGTCACGTGAGTGTAAAAGGAAGCAGAGCATAGGTAGCTGGGAAGGGTAGCATACAGTGGGGAAAATAATTATTTGATCCCCTGCAGATTTTATAAGTTTGCCCACTTACAAAGAAATGAAGGATCTATAATTATCATTGATGTATTTTAAATGATAGAAACAGAATATCAACCAAAAATCCAGAAAAAACACATGATGCAAATATTATAAATTGAGTTGCAGTTCAGTGAGTAAAATAAGTATTTGATCCCCTACCAACCAACAATAACTCTGGCTCCCATAGACTGGCTACAGTATATGCTCATGTGGTACACAGATTAATCCTGTCACTTTAAGAAGGTGCTTCTAACGACAACTTGTTATGTGTATAAAAGACACCTGTCCACATAATATCTTTCTTCCATTCAAACTTCACCACCATGGGCAAGACCAAAGAGCTGTCAAAGGACGTCAGGGACAAGATTGTAGACCTGTAATAGGCTACAAGACCATCAGCAAGAAGCTTGGTGAGAAGGAGACAACTGTTGGAGCGATTATTTGCAAATGGAAGAAATGCAAAATAACCATCAATCGCCCTTGGTCTGGAGCCCCATGCAAGATTTCACCTCATGGGGTAAGGATGCTCATGAGAAAAGTGAGGGATTAGCCCAGAACTACACGGGAGGAGCTTGTGAATGATCAGTTGGGACCACAATCACCAAACAAACCATTAGTAACACAATACGCAGCCTTGGATTGAAATCCTGCACCGCCCGCAAGGTCCCCCTCCTCAAGAAGGCACATGTACAGGGCCATCTGAAGTTTGCCAATGAACTTCTAAATGATTCAGAGAAGGATTGGGAGAAAGTGCTGTAGGCAGATGAGACCAAAATTGAGCTCTTTGGTATTAACTCGAAGTGTTTGGAGGAAGAAAAATGCTGACTATGACCCTAAGAACACCATCTCTACAGTCAAGCACGGAGGTGAAAACATTATGCTTTGGGGCCGTTTCTCTGCTAAACGTACAGGCCGACTTTGTCGTATTAAGACAGGACCATGTAATGTAAAATCTTGGATGAGAACCTTTTCCCTCAGCCAGAACACTGAAGATGGGTCGTGGATGGGTCTTCCAGCATGACAATGACCCGAAACATACCGCCAAGTAGAGCTGCATGATAAATCGTTAATAAATTGTGATCACGATTCAACCCCCCTCACGATCTTAATACAGCATTTCCCAGATTCATGTTAAACAAGCACAGAACCGAGGAGAGCTGTCAAAAGATGAAAAAAACTCAGGCGGAAAATGTTTATCAACAGCATTAAAGAGAAACCGTGTTTCTCTTGATTCTTTTAGATCAAAAGGAATGAACTTCCGTCTGTAAATGAAGTCAGTTTAACCACTAAAGACTAAACTTTTTTGGACACTTGTTGCTTACAAGTTAAAATCTGTATTTTTTTTTTGCTATCAAATTTCTTAGAACCCCCAAACATTTTATTTATATATATATATATATATATATATATATATATTTTTTTTTTTATTTTTATTTTTTTTTATAGCAGAGACCTAGAGAATAAAATGGAGAGATCTTTGCAATATTTTATGTGACACTGTGACACTGTATTTGTGCAGCGCTCTTTCAAAAGCATTTTTTTAGGAAAAAAATACACTTCAATGAATTAAAAAAAAAAAAAAAAAACAGTAAAGCCCAAATTTTTTTTCTATAATGTGAAAGATGTTAACCTGAGCATCGTGAGAGAATCGTGATCTTTATTCTAAGCAAAAAAAAAATGTGATTCTCATTTTATCCAGAATCGTGCAGCTCTTCCTCCAAGGCAACAAAGGAGTGGCTCAAGAAGAAGCACATGAAGGTCATGGAGAGACCTAGCCAGTCTGCAGACCCTAATCCTATTGAAAATTTATGGAGGGAGGCAGCTGAAATGTCAAGTTCCCAAGCGACAGCGAAGAAACCCTAAGAATTTAGAGAGGATCAGTAAAGAGTGGACCAAAATCCCTCCTGAGATGTGTGCAAACCTGATAATAACTGTAGGGGAAACCTCATTCTCTTAGGTTTCAGTAACATTTTGACTGCTGAAGCCAGACTGAAAAATAAACATATTTATTATACAAGGCTGTAGCTAGCCACAGACAGGGAGAACAATGAAGAACATAGTGATGGGTTCAAAAGAATTGTTCTGCTTTGGCTACAATTGCAATACAATTTATACATTCTGAAAGGGGGTGGCACCTAGCTAACTAAACTCTTTGAAGTCCATTTGTCTTTGCTATGTGGTCATTCACATAATATTGTCCCTTCCAGGCATGTTGGTTCAACAGGTTTTCAAAGCCTAGATAACAATCATGCAAATTACGGGGTGTAGAACTAGAGTTAAACTGGCATTTTCACATAGGAAGGAAATACAAAATGTAACATCTTCTGCTTTATCACCAATGTACTTTATATCAAATATATACTTGATTTATACCTAAAATGGCTGTTCCTTCTTCCCACTCAATAACCAACTACAAGAAACGTCTTACCTCTGTGCTTGCCAACAAGGGTTTCTCCACCAAGTAATCAGTCATGTTTTGCTTGGGGATCAAATACTTATTTCACTCACTTAACTGCAACTTATAACATTGGTATCGTGTGTTTTTTTTTTTTCTGGATTTTTGGTTGATATTCTGTCTCTATCAAACTTACGAAATTGGCAGGGGATCAAGTAATTATTTGCCTCACTGCATAAGTGAAGCTGTTTTGCCTTGCACTCAAAGTGCTTATTCACTTTGAGTTGGCCATACACCTAACACCAGATTTTACAATGTCCTCTACATTTACCAACTACTGAACAATCTGATCTGTTATTAAAGCAGGTGGGCCCTAGCACTTGTTTATGAATGTAAAGATTCTACAATGGGATTGTAATTTTATGGTCAGCAGTAGACCTATATTGATTCAGAAGCAACCTAAGCATGGTACTTGTACAGGATACCACACCTATATTTTATGTTTCTAGAATAGTTAAAAACACTTCAGAAGTAAGCTGTTTACATTTGTGCTCTAAAGTGTGCATACCCTGGCAGAAATCTTGAAATTTTGACATTGGCATTGATATTAAAAATATGACTGATCATGCCAAAAAAATGTGTTTTATTTAAGGATCGTGATCATATGAAGCCATTCATTATCACATAGTTGTTTGGCTCCTTTTTAAATCGTATTGATAAAAGTAATCACCCAAATGGCCCTGATCAAACGTTTGGCCTTGGTACAGACACACAAGGTCACATAAACACACACACACACAGGTTAAAATGACAAAAAAGTTTAATTTCCCACATCACATTAAATTGTAGTTTGTTAGTCCTAATGTGGATGTGTCGAGCAGGCTAGATACTGAGCCATGAGGAGCAAAAAAGAACTGTCAAAAGACCTGTGTGATAAGGTAATGAAACTTCATAAAGATGGAAAAGGATATAAAAAGACATTCAAATCCAGCCCAGTACTGTTCAACCACTTATTAAAGTGGAGTTCCACCCAAAAGAGGAAGCTCCGCTTATCTGCTTACTCGCCCCTCTGGTGCCACATTTGGCACCTTTCATGAGGGGGTACCTGTTTTTGACCAGGATCTGTCCCCACTTCCGGGAGAACTGGCTGCGGCGAGATGCAGCGAGGTCTCCTGGAAGTACGCAGGTGCAAGCATCATCCAGATATGCCCACTGAAAATCCATGACATCAGTTGACGCTGTCCCAGCTGGAAGTGGTTCATATCATTAAGCCACTCGGGGGAGATCTCAAACGTGCGGTTCATGCACGACCAAAGTCTTTGATGACCAAAGTCTTTGCATGAGCTGGAGGCATATTGCAAAGACGAATGGGCAGCTATACCACCTGCAAGAATTTAGGGCCCCATAGACAACTATTACAAAAAGCTGCATGCTGTCATTTGATGCTAAAAGGGGGGGAGGGGGCAATACACAGTATTAAAAACTAAGACCTACAGTTGATTATGAATCCCATAAGAAAACCAAGAGCTGTGTTTTACCTACTCATGTTTCATGTTTTCTTTATGGCACATACTGTATATTATCAATACTCGAAGGGTACACAAACTTTTTAGCATAACTGTATCTTAAAATGAAGACACATGTCACGTTAATTTGTGATTTATTTATTTTTTTCATGATATTGTTTTTTACTTCTGGTTGACAAAAAACATCCTCCGTTCCATTGTTTTGCTCGCAAGTGCAGTAAAATGAATGAAAGATAATTCTAATTCATCACATATTTACTGCTTACACACTGGAGCATATGAGAGTTTTTTTTTTTTTTCCAGCAGTTTTTATTTCAAATCCACAGTTTGTATTCGGTTTTATTTTTTTTTTACAGTCATTAAATCTTGCTTTCGTGTATTGCTTGGTGTTGATATGGGACCGGTTTTGCTCTTCCAGGTCATGTGGATTTTACAATTGAAGTGGAGAGATCACTGAGGGTATTGGATGGGGCTGTCCTTGTTTTGTGTGCAGTTGGAGGGGTACAGTGCCAAACTATGACCGTTAACAGACAGATGAAGCGATACGGTGTCCCCTTCCTAACTTTCATCAACAAGCTTGACAGGCAAGGCTCCAATCCTGTAAGGGCACTGCAGCAGCTCAAGTGAGTATCACTGAATGTTTTGTATGGATTTTGGAAGATCTCATAAAATGTAGAAGTCACAGGACCTTGGCCATACACACATATATATATATATGTGTGTTTATTTATTTATTTTTTTGTTTATACAACAGGTCCAAACTGAACCACAATGCAGCATTTGTCCAGATTCCTATTGGACTTGAGAGTAACTTTAAAGGTGTCATAGACCTCGTTGAAGAACGAGCTGTATATTTTGATGGAGAATTTGGGTATGTATGGTTTGCAAAGTATTTTCTTTATCTTATTGTTTGCACTTGTAGAGATATAAGGAAGCAATTGGCTTATGTATTATTATAGGGCCATCAGTAGCCATGTGCTGTAAGCTACATCAGAAATACATCTTAATGTGCTCACTGTGCTTAGACCGACACTATTATTCTGTAATAAATAAGCTCTCTAATATTCTTACAGGCAGTATGTGCGATATGAGGATATTCCAGCTGAGTTCAGAGCAGAGGTTGCAGATAGACGGCAAGAGTTGATAGAAAGTGTGGCCAATTCGGATGAAATCCTTGGAGAAATGTTCTTAGAAGAGAAAATCCCAACTGTTGCTGACTTAAAGGTGGGCCATGGAAATAAATATGACTGCTGTTGTCTTCCCTTTTTTCATTTTCTTGTATACGAAGAGACTAATATTCACTTTTTTTGTTCTTCAGTTGGCCATCCGAAGAGCTACACTGAAGAGGGTATTTACACCTGTTCTGTTGGGAAGTGCCCTAAAAAATAAGGGTGTCCAGCCCCTTCTAGATTCTGTATTAGATTATCTTCCAAACCCTGCTGAGGTGTCCAATTATGCCATCCTCAATGATAAGTAAGTCAGCGCTAGATACGTTTTATATGTTATGTTTCTGTGCATTATTAGCAATAAAATGTTGAAGTGTAAATTTGAGGGCACAGACGAAGGTGCAGTTCTTTTAGGAAACCTTTATAATTTCTAGTTCCTAGATGCACTTCCCAAATAAACATTCATCAAACAGCTTGGGGATTAAGAAGAAAATCTTAATTTCTATGCTAGGTGTCAACAGCATTAAAGTGGATGTAAACCTGATTCATGAAATTTGAGCTGGGCACATCTATCTGCAGTGTTTTCTTATCCCTCTTCAAAGCACTATGTCCCGTGCTCCGTTCTTCTGTTATGATCATGATCACTTCTGACAAGTTCTCTGTCACTTGTAATAAAAACAGCTGGAGTTTTTTTTGTCAGAATGGGTGCTATCAATAAGCAGGGTGCTGAACTATTCAACAAACAGAGCTGAAAGTCTCTACCTATGAGGAGAGGGGGTGTGCGCATTTCCTCCAATCAGCTGTCATGGCTGTATGCCCAACCTTCACTGCAGTGTTGAACAGGAAGAGATAATCTCCTAACACGATCTGAAGTTTAACTAAAGAATATATAAAACTGAAGACAGCAGATATGCATGTAAAACTTATGTAGGAGGATTTGTTTCATCTGTGTATCATCTGAGACTTTAAATCAAGACCTGGCCATACATGAGTCAACTAGCAAGTTGAACAAAACATTTGCAGTGGGTGGTGGAATCCTCTCCGCTGTGCCATTGTATTCTGACAGCAGGGAGACTCTCCTGCCATCAAAACTAAACTGATCAGCGCTGCGGTCTATAGCCTGTCGAGCTGATCAAGCAGCTTTTTTCCAACAGGGCGGTTGAACAAAAGTAATTCGGTAGATCGATATCTGTTCAACCATAGTGGTCATACATGGATCGAAATTTGACCAGTCCCTGCTGATCAGGCCGAGTTTTGATCCATGTAGAGTCAGCTTTACAGTGGTAGTTGCTTTTGATGGGGATTAAAAATCTGGAAAAAAATACACCAAAGTCACGTGATATGCAAAAATGCATACAAAGTTTGAACATGTTTACTTTATGTTCTATTATATTAATTATTATACAAATTGTAGGGAAAAATACATGTGCACATACGTAAAAACGTATAGTGCACTGAAACCACATAAA
>BLSH010552316.1:1994270-2026579 GCA_018402905.1 Glandirana rugosa | reverse complement strand
ATATAAATGTAAGACGGTATTACTTTCACAATTGTATTTTTTTTTGTCAGACTTCTGTTTGTTACTAGTTGCTTAGTTTGTTCTACCGACAGTCGTAGAATGGAACAACTGTCCAAAGTAACGATGTCTCTACTGACCTAGACCATGTACCTACCTGAGGACATTGGTTCTTCTACTAGATAGTAATAGTCTTTTGTATGCGCAGACACATGATACGTCTAGAACTTAAAATGTGGTGAATAATTTTTTGACACGCAAAACTGAAAATATGTCCATGTAGACCTCCGTCCCTCAACAAGGTAAGATGCTGACAGCCATCTTGTTTGATTCGTTGATCATTGTTTGTCTTCAGACTGTTTTTTTTTATGTTAACACTTTCATTATGGCAGAATGTAAATATAACAGAATGAATATGCTGCCTTTTCTTGCAAACACATGTAAATAAATAAAACCTGTTCAGTAACTGTTTCTGACATAATGGGGGTTATTTACGAAAGCTGGAGAGTGCAAAGTCAGGCTCACTTCTGCATAGAAACCAATCCGCTTTTAACCTCAGCTTGTTCAATTAAGCTTTGGCAATAAAACCTGCAAGCTGATTGGTTTCTATGCAGTAGTGAGCCTGATTTTGCACTTTCCAGCTTTAGTAAATAAACCCCAGTGTGTCCATCACCAAAAAAATAACCACTTCTGGGGTCTTGTAAAATCCCCAGCTTTAGAGTGTTCTAGGAAAGGGCAATATATGAATTTACACTTTAAAGTTTGCAAGGTATCAAGTGTGCGAAATTCTGATTTGGGGGAGTTTTTCTTCCCTTTTTGTCAGTATAAATGACAAGTTTTCTTCTCTAATTTTGTAGCACATACAGACACAATAGGCAAAATCCGTTTTTGTTTAGCTTAGAAATGTCTGTTTTTCTGTGTATGCATTTGTTAAGATTGGTTAATTTTTTGCTCTAAGGATTTTTTTATATTGATATTGAGATATATAGTATGTATGTATATGGGTGGCACAGTGGTGTAGTGGAATAGCACTTTCCCCTGGCAGCAAAAGGGTCGCTGGTTCGAATCCCAACCTCAGCACTACCTGCCTGGAGTTTGCATGTTCTCCCTGTGCCTCCGTGGGTTTCCTCCCACACTCCAAAGACATGTTGGTAGGTTAATTGGATCCTATCTAAATTGGCCCTAGTATATGTATGAATCTGCGTTAGGGACCTTAGATTGTAAGCTCCTTGAAGGTAGGGACTGATGTGAATGCACAATATATATGTAAATTGACAGCGCTATAAAAGTGAGTACACCCCTCACATTTTTGTGAATATTTTTTTTTTTCCATGTGACAACACTGAAGGAATGATACTTTGCTACAATGTAAAACAGTGAGTGTACAGCTTGTATTACAGTGTACATATGCTGTCTCCTCAAAATAACTCAACACACAGCCATTAATGTCTAAACCGCTGGCAACAAAAATGAGTACACCCCTAAGTGAAAATGTCCAATTTGGGCCCAATTAGCCATTTTTCCTCCCCAGTGTCATGTGACTCATTAGTGTTACAAAGGCTAAGGTGTGAATGGGGAGCAGGGGTGTTACATTTGGTGTTATTGCTCTCACTCCCACTGGTCACTGGAAGTTCAACATGGCACCTCATGGCAAAAAACTCTCTAAAGGGATCTGAAATAAAGAATTGTTGCTCTACATAAAAGTGGCCTAGGCTGTAAGAAGATTGAGACCCTGTAAATGAGCTGCAGCACGGTGGCCAAGACCATACAGCGGTTTAACAGGACAGGTTCCACTCAGAACAAGCCTCATCATGGTCAACCAAAGAGGATTAGTGCACATGCTCAGCATCATATCCAGAGGTTGTCTTTGGGAAATAGATGTATGGGTGCTGCCAGCATTGCTGCAGAGGTTGAAGGGGTTGGGGGGTGGGGTCAGCCTGTCAGTGCTCAGACCATACGTTGCACACTGCATCAAATTGGTCTGCATGGCTGTCATCCCAGAAGGAAGCCTCTTCTAAAGATGATGCACAAGAAAGCCTGCAAACATTTTGCTGTAGACAAGCAGACTAAGGACATGGATTACTGGAACCATGTCCTGTGGTCTGATGAGACCAAGATAAACTTATTTGGTTCAGATCGTGTAACGCGTGTGTGGCGGCAACCAGGTGAGGAATACAAAGACAAGTGTGTCTTGCCTACAGTCAAGCATGGTGGTGGGAGTGTCATGTTCTGGGGTTGCATGAGTGCTGCCGGCATTGGGGAGCTACAGTTCATTGAGGGAACCTTGAATGCCAAAATGTACTGTGACATACTGAATTAGAGCATAATCCCCTCCCTTTGGAGACTGGGCCACAGGGCAGTATTCCAACATTACGACCCCATACACACCTCCAAGATGACCACTGTCTTGCTAAAGAAGTTGATGGACTAGCCAGACCTAAACCCCATTGAGCATCTGTGGGGCATCCTCAAATGGACGGAGGAGGAGCGGAAGGTCTCTAACATCCACCAGCTCCGTAATGTCGAGGATGGAGGAGTGGATGAGGACTCCAGTGGCAACCTGTGAAGCTCTGGTGAACTCCATGCCCAAGAGGGTTAACGCAGTGCTGGAAAATAATGATGGCCACACAAAATATTGACACTTTGAGCCCAATTTGGACATTTTCACAGAGGGGTGTACTCACTTTTGTTGCCAGTGATTTAGACATTAATGGCTGTGTGTTGAGGTATTTTGAGGGGACAGCAAATTTACACTGTTATACAAGCTGTACACTCACTACTTTACATTGTAGCAAAGTGTCATTTCTTCAGTGTTGTCACATGAAAAGATAGAATAAAATATTTACAAACGTGAGCGGTGTACTCACTTTTGTGAGATAGTGTGTGTGTGTGTATATGTGTGTGTGTGTGTATATGTGTGTGTGTGTACGTATAATATATATATTTTAATTTAAACATTCGAGTAAACACAAATGGAATGCCAATTTTGATTGGTCAGTTATTGTTGACCTTTTATTTACTCCCAGAATGATCTAGATAAGTTCTCCAAAGGTATTGGTCGGTTTACACGCGAAGACCCAACTTTTAGAGTGCACTTTGATAATGAGAGCAAGGAAACCATTGTTTCTGGCATGGGAGAGCTGCACCTGGAGATCTATGCTCAGGTAATCTAACAATGCTCTGCTTATATAATCATAATTTTGTATAATACATGATGTAACCCTTAGCAGTAAGATATTTACATTCTGAAGACCACAAATTACATTTACACTGATTTTTGAAATGCCTAAATAATTCTCAATTTAGGAAATTCTAATAAAATATCCACCTAAAATGTGATGTCACAATTCATGTTTAGTAAAACTGAGGAAAGACCATATTTGTAAGCTCAGTTATGTGAGGGTCACACTGACTGGTATGTGGAGTGGAGTGGATGATACTTACTGATAGATGTTATAATGCAGAAAGAGGACCACAGTGCAGAAAAGTGGTTCCTTCAGTGGTTGCTAGGGGTTCCAGCTGTGGCTAATTGACTTTCCATTTGATGTCGTCTGCATAATTCCAGAATCATCACCACTTGGCAAAGCCAGCAGCATGACTCCAGTTATCTTATTAGTTGTCTGTAAAGCTGGCCATACACTCTTTGAATGAATGTTCATATGACCTCATAAGTACATTCGATGATATGACAAATGTCACTCGAAAGTACTCCAAAAAGCATTTGCTTTAACCATACTATTTTGGAGTGAATGGTCTTTCATTAATGGAAACCACATTCACTGTTAGAAATTCATTTGTGTGAGAAAAATTTTCCATACTTCTCCTTTAAACGTTCTCATCACTATGGTTGAAAAGTAATGTCAATTTGACCCCACTAATGATGTGAAAATTGAACATTATTAATATAAACATTTTCAAACAAAGATATATAATTGTGCGGTTGACTTGCCTTGGGTTTGCAGGCTGAGGATTCGGGAGTATACCTTGATTTACATTCACCTCCACTGCAACCGTAAAGCGTTACCCTAAAGAAAAACAATGGATCCTGTTCCTTTAAAGCATGTTATACAGCACAGTGCTTGTGCTGTGTAATTTGGCCTTTAGTAACACCTGAAATACGTGGCTGATCCTGCCAGTTTCTGCCCTCCCCTCTGTAAATTGACCACGGTATGTTATGGCTGCTGAGTCCTGACACTGTGGTCAGTTTACGTGCCTCTGTCATCCGCTGTCTCTCCTGTCCTACTCTGTTTTCTGCCCCCTCCCCTCGCTGCCTTTCAGCTAGTGACAGTGGCCGCCCCCCTCCTGCTGCTGGAATAACATCTACATCTTTATACTATCCGCTCTGTCTCCTAATCCTGTTCCCCCCCCCCCCCCGGTGTGTTTTATTTAAAAAAAGGCAGTATATACCTGATTTCAGACCGCTGCTCATGTGACCGGCCAGCTCTCTCCTCCTCTCGTCCTGACTGACGTCAGGGGGGGGGAATCTCGCCCCACCCACTGTAGCTGTCAGACGGTGAGAGGAGAGAGCCGGCCGGTCACATGAGCACTGAGCGGCGCTCTGAAATCAGGTATATACTGCATTTTTATTAAAATCACACACAAGGGGACACAGGATTAGGAGACAGCGCGGATAGTATAAAGATGTTAAAGTGACTCAACAACTACTATAAGAAAGACCCAGTTGAGGCCTTGCTACATAAACCTATACCGGCAGTGCGTAAAAAGCAAGAAAAACGAAATACTTTCTTCTTCGGTGCCACTAAGCAAACTATTGCTCACTCCTGGAAATCACCTGCTTAAATAGCATTAGGCCCCTTTCACACGGGCGGATCATTCAGGTCCGCCTGTCAGTTTTTCAGGCGGACCCGAACGGACACTCCATTGTGCTCTATGGAGCGACGGATGTCAGCGGTGACATGTCCGCTGACACCCTATCCGCTCTGATCCGCCAAAAACAGACGGATGGAAACCCTATTTTCCATCCGCCTATCGGATTGGATGAACACGGACAGACGGCCCGTGTTCATCTGATCCTCCATAGAGGAGAATGGAGCTCTGACAGGACAGTCTCTGCACTGGGTGCAGAGACTGTCCTGTCATCCGCCGGCTCAGTGAGGGTAAACGGATGGTGTGAAATGACCCTTATGGTCAACGAGAAATGAATGGCTATACTGGAAGACAAATATGATACATTTCTGAAAGTCTGGTCTTCCGTCTTTCACTCCCCTTGCCCTTCCTACCCCCTCTTTCCATTCTAGTCTTTTTTCCTCTCCCCTCTCCTTTTTTTTTTTTTTTTTTTTTATTTTGGGCTACTCTGTTTTTGTCCTTTTTATTTCTCGGTTGACCTGGAAGGGTAACCACTTCGGTACCCATTTTTCTTCTCTTCTGTCATTATGATGAGTTGCTCTTTGACAGACCCCAATGGTATGGGTTTCTCAGTGCCTTTCTTCATTTCGTGCTGAATCTGACTCGCCTCTGGACGCAACTCCTCTGCATAGAGATTATTATTGTGTTGTGTGTTTTTTTTGTATATTTGGTACCAGTATAGGGGCATTGTGACCCCCTTCTGGTGCACTTTGTACAGTTTTGTTATGTTCTGTACTAAGTTCTTGTAAATAATGTAAACCAAATTTTGTAAAATAAAATATTTATTGCACCAGAAAATCTTAGTGTATGGCCAGCTTAATGGGAAGCTCAACTTTTATAGAAAAACAATATATAGCATATGCGATTGCTATAAATGCTATATTGTAATTTTAAAGGCATAGTTCACCCTTTATAAAAAAAAAAAAAGGAAACTGCCTATGCAGATAAGGCACGTCTGTAGATAAAAACAACCTATCTGTGCAGCTTTTACCAAAGTTGCATAATGCTATATCGCTATAGGTGTAGGTCATTTACATACCTCATGAAGACTGACTGGAAAACTCCTAGGATGTTGCTAAGAGATGCCTAGTTGTTACTGTTCACCATCACAGGAGTGAGCTCTCTTTCTGATTCCAACCCCCCCTCATATGCACTTTCTCTCCCAGATGAAGTAGCTCTGAGCTCGGTGTTTTGAAAGTGCGTACCTGTGATAGTGAAGGTGAGCAGTAACATCTAGGCTTCTTTTAGCAATGTCCTAGAAGTTTTCCAGTCAAGCTTCATGAGGTACATAAATGACCTACACCTATAGCAAGGGCATTATTTAGCATTGGTGTACACACTTTGTTTTATCTACAGATGTCCCTTCTCTACATAGGCAGTTTTTTTTTCTAGTAAAGTGAACTAACCCTTTAATGGTATTAAAAAAGTACCATTTAGATCTGTAGCGCTGAATTTTCTGTAAAAGTCAATGTAATTTGGCAACCTAGAGGCGTTCTGTACACTGTTGGTGTACAGAAGGCCTTCAAAAATGTAATTTCCTGCTTGTGTGATTGGTTCAGATTTTCCCAGAAGTCTGCGGTAAGATAAAAGTCAGATTTGGGCACCCTCTGCAAGAGGAATTTCATTTTAAGTGAGATACTCTTATAGGGTTAATTACTACTAAAGGGATGCAGACACTACAACTTCTCTCATTGGAACACTGAAAGTGCATCAGTTAGTGTGAAAATAACATGGCCAAACAAACATCTATTACTTCAGAGCAGAAACTTCAGGTTAGAAATCTGCAGCAGTCTCTATTTCCTGCAATGTACATTGATCACCCAGAGGGTGATCCCTTAGTATTCCTTACCCCGGTCCTTATCCCAGTCCTTACCTCCACAGTAAGGATTGCATTCTGACTACTGACAGCCAATGTAAGGGGCATTTTTGGCATTGACCCCTGATGTAGTGGTTTTAGTATGGGTTCCCCAACACCTGGACTTTTTTTAGGGGTTCCTCTGAGGTATAAAAGTTGAGAGGATGGTCTCTTCCACTTAAGTATACTGCAGATTGTTACTAAAAACTTTAGAAAAAACTTGGAATTAATGTAATCCATCTAGGCTTCTTGGTCTAATCGTCTTTATTTAACTAGTTTTTTTTTTTTCCACACATGTAAAAATCTTTATTTTTGAACATAAAATTACCTTAAACCCCGAGAACATTATATATTTTCTAAAACCAGACCCTGTACAATAAAAATGTTGCATGATATTTGCACAACTGTTTATCAAACACAAGTTTTCAGGAAAAACTATAATAAAATGAATTTTAGGGCAAACACGCACGATACCCTTTTTTTGATAAAATATAAAAGATGAAGTTGTGTCAAGTAAATAGATACCAAACATTTCAAGTCATAAAATTGTGTGCTCCCTGTGATATTGCAAACAACCACGGTACCCAAAAATCTCCATAATTGACCCTTTAAAAGCCTTCACAGCTCATCAGTTTAGCGTTAACTGTGAGCTCTTGTGCTGGAATTATTACTCTCACTCTGACATTCGTGGTGATACCTTACATGTGGTGCAATTGCAGTTTACATACACGTTGACACCCTGGTTGTGCGTGTGCTCAGGCAATAGGGGTTGTGATTAAAGGAGGAGTATTGCCAAAGCTATTTTACCCATACTTCTGTAAGTCACAGGAGTGCACTTAGTTCTGCACTCCTGTGACCCAGATTCGGCCGACAGCGGGCTAAAGTCTGCTGTGGGCTGGCGTTGGAGTTTTCCAGGCTTTGCAGGGATTCCAACAATAATGTTGAGATCCACCCAGATGTCTGTTTGGCAGCTGGCTCAGCCTCTGTGTGCAGCTAGGAGCCTGAGTCAGCTGCTCTTGTCCCTTTCACAGCCTGGCACTCCAGTGAGTACTAGGGGGCAGAGCACAGAGCGGTGACTGACAGCCGCTGCTCTGTGCTCAGAGCAGAACCGAGAACTGAGCAGTGGCCTGTGATCGCTCCGTTCTCGGTGTAAAGCCGGCAGAAAACAGATGCAGCATAGGTTTGATGCTGCATCTACATAAGTGAGTATGAAAGTTTTTTTATTTTTTTTTATTTTTTTTCAAACCCTGCACTACTCCTTTTTAATTTTTTTTAATACATTTTATTTATTTTTATTTTATTGCTATCACAACTAGTTAATAAACCCCTGTGTGATAACATTGGACAGGGAATGGAAACTGAAACTGGAAGTGATGAAGTCATCGTTGCTTCCGGATTCATTTAGGGTCAATTCACGCTATATGTGGTGACAGATGTTTTACCACCCGGTACAACTTTTTACTGCAGGGACACACAGCGAATAATTGTTTCCTATGTGTCCCATTCATGCTGCAAAGCAGCCTAGCACTGTGCTAAAATGCAGACATGTTGCATTTTATTGCAGCGCACTGGCCCAAATCTCACTGCAATGTCAGGGACGTACAGCGCATCGTGCTGCCCAACATTGCGGTGTATGAAGTGTGTGTTTTTGTACAGGTCAAGTAAAGCTTGTACAAAACAAAAAAAGGGGAGCCATGTGATGCTCTGAATTGCGTATCACACTGTTCCCTAAGGAGCCGGAAATGCAGATTGTGAATAGCTCCAGCTGCTTGGTGATTTTTATGGATTTGCCCTGTGTGAATTTGACATTTTGTACAAGGTTTTGGAGTGCCTCGGTCTACTCAACTCCATCCTAAAGTGGCTGGATGTGGTCCAGGGCTCAGCTTGTGCTTAATGGTTCACTCTTTGGACATATGTCCTAAGAACCAAAATAGTTATTTTGCGTTTTTTAGAATTTTTTTATAATCCTTCCCCTTATTTTTTTTTAATTTTGTATTGTTTCCACAGAGGATGGAGAGAGAATATACTTGTCCTTGCATTATGGGCAAACCAAAAGTTGCGTTTAGGGAGACTGTCAACAAAAGAGTGCCGTAAGTATAAAATCATTGTCTTGTCCAGTCTCTGGAGTGACGTCTTTTTAGTTGTCTTCATTTCTTTTTGGAAGTCGTTTCTGTTTTTTTATTTTTAATCCTTCTGATGGGTTCCAAGTGACTTCTATTTGCCATTTAATCATTTCCTGTAATTCAGAGGTTTGTCAGTGTATTACATTGTACTAAATATTGTATGCATCAGTAACAGCAGAAGGGTTCTCTTGCGCTATAACTGTTCTTTTCTTGATCTGACATGTTTTGTAGCCGGGCCATTCTTGTATATTGCCAGTTATGTTTCACAGCTAAATCTAAAGGCCCATTTTCCAATTTTCCAAACATTGTTTACCTGGCACGATCCAATAGATTACGAACAAGAAGGTGCACCAGCCCAGGGTATTATCTCAAAGCATTTATTGAAAAGTAAAATCATAGGTTCTACTCACAAGCATAGAAAAAAGATTGCTTAGTGAGCCATTTGTCCTTAGCTTAAGACCCCTTCCACACTGAGGCAATTTTCAGGTGTTTTAGAAATGGACTCTAAGAAGCGCCTGAAAACTGCCTCCCATTCTAAGCAGTGTGTCTTTTCACAATGGGGCGGTGCGCTTTCGGGACGTTGCGAAAAGCCCTGCAAGCAGCATCTTTGGGGCGGGTTGGGAGCGCTGTAAATAGCTCTCCCAAAAGGCCCCTGCCCATTGCAATGAATGGGCGGTGCTTCGGAAGCGCCACAAAACGGGTCTTTTTTGCACTTTTTTTGTGTACGAAAAAAAAGAAAACGCCCCGCTAACGTCCGAATACCGCCGCTAAAACCCGGCAAAAATGACTTCCACTTTAGCGGTGCTGCAGTGTGAAAGGGGTCTAGACCATGGGTGGACCTCACCAGGATTCTTGCTGGCTAATGTGTTTCAAAGGAACTAGCCGCAGTGACATGTTACTTGGGCTCTGGATGTCCCTGCTTCTGAAGCTCAATATGGCTTACCACTTGTGACCGACTTCAGCAAAATGGCAGGTGCCGCCGGACTGTAAGTGGTGACCCGAACTTCTGTTTTCAAGCAGCGGCGTGCGCTCCAAACATTATTAAGAGTGCCATTTTGGACACCATAAAGGAATTTGCCCATTTTGCCCCACTTGGCCGCTTTTAGCAAATGGGACACTGCAAATTATGAAGCTAGTTGCATTACAGGTATACCATTCTATTTATTTTCTTGTGTTAGATCATCGGCAGAGTGCAACATCAGAAGGCCGGGTTGGCAGCATTGGTATTTTTACATGTGAATTTCTATGGAATAATAGTTTATCTATTATTCATGTTTTAACCTTTTTCATCTGAGGCTTGACCTCTCCCACTTAGGGGTGTGTTCCTGTTTCTCATGATGTGGGTATGATCGCATGAGTGTGTATATATTTAGCTGAAGGAGCCTCTGCTGCTAGGCTCTGAAGGATATTCCTTTGAAATGCGTTAGCCATGGGTCTCCCCATGGCCTGGAAACTGCCAAGTCCAGGACTCTTGAGCTACGGATGAGTGGCTCACTAATCGATCTTTTTTTCTATGCTTGTGAGTAGCACCTATGATTTTACTTTTCAATAAATGCTTTGGGATAATACCCTGGGCTGGTGTGCTCGCTCTTGTTTATTTTTTATAAAGACGCAGGGATATCCCCAGTCTTGGAGAGCAGCAAGGCTTTAAATGATATCCTTTGTGCTGTGGAGTATTACTTCTGCCGGGCAATCATACTTATGCGTAAGAGATAATTGCTGTTTACGATCCAAAAGATGTTGTTATGTAACCACATCTACCATCTGAGCCATTTCCTATCTAAGCAGATATTGATAAGTTACAAGAATCCTGCTTGAACCATACTATTTGGTCCAAATATGGGCATTTACTTGAGTTTCAGGCAAATTTGAGTTTTAATTTAACCACTTTTCTACCACAGCCATTTTTTTTTTTAATTCACATTTTAGGCCGAAAAAGTAGTTAAACCCCACAAATTTTTCTGAAAGCGGAGACTGTGGAGGATAAACATTTTTTAATGTGACGTGATATTGGAGAACATACGTATTTTCAGTAAAATAAATACACTAAAGTTAATTTTAGTGCACACAAACACAGTATATTGCCCTCATTTTTTGTAAAATACAAAATATGAGGTTGGGTCAAGTAAATAGATACCACACATGTCATGCTTTAAAATTGCATGTGTCTGCAAAATGCTGTTAAACTTTGGTGCCCAAATTGTGTCTATAGACAATACTTTAAAAGCCTTTTAGGTCATCAGTTTAGGGTTCTCTTTACGAAACCCTGCTGTGAATGCCCTGCTGTCCACTAAAGCTAATGGAGCACAGCTTGTGCTCCATTAGCAGCTTCTCCAGCCACAGCAGCCAGTGAACATGACAGCCAAACTTAGAAGATGTAATACAAATTGCGTGCATGTTCATTCACCAAAGGGGAGATAAGCAAATGGCTGGGGGTGGTGCCTTTGGCTGGCTGTAGAAGTGATCAGAATACTTTACAGCTGCCCGAATCACTTCCATTAGAGAAAGCCCATCACTGGCTGAACAAATTTAAACAGTCCTGGCTACTATAGCAGCCAGAAGAGCATTGAAAAGTCCTGTTTAGAAATGGCGCTGGTAGACAAGTGGCTAATGTACGGCACTCCTATCACAAACCTGCGGAATTCAGTCTAATGAAAAAATATGCATACATAGGTGAAAACTGCATGTCAAAACAATCGGCCAAAATTCTTGTCTTTTTTTTTTTTTTTTTTTTTGGTCTAACCCTCCGACCCCTTAAACCTCCCAATTGCACCTTTAAAGTGACCCTGTCAGGGGGTCAACAAAATTAAATGAGGCACTAATTTGTGAAGAAAGCAGTGTCATACATGCTTGTCCAATTTTCCATTTGCTAAAACTTTACTCTGCAGCAGACCTCCCAACAGCAATCCTTTCCGAATTCTCAGGCTGGTCGATTAGCGAGCCCCCATCCCCTGTTAAAATGGAGCCTTTGGAATCCTGGGTTGCACATAGGCCTTAACTTTTGCCCAAGCAAAGGTTATGCAGTCCCCCCTCTTGGCGCCAAGTCCTGCCTCTTGTCTTTCATCCATCAAATGTCAGAGCTTCCACTTCCCACTGAAGTTCTTTTGACAGTTGAATGTCAGAGCTGGGTCTTGATGCCAGAAGGTGTTTGGTCGTAATCTCATCCTGGACAGAAATTGAGACCTCATGTAGAAGTTCTAACCTTAGAAATATTTTGGGCAAGGGTTCAAGTGATATTAAAGTCTTTTTTTTTTTTTTTTGTTAAAAATAACAAACATGTTCTACAGTGGAACCTTGGATTACGAGCATAATCCGTTCCAGGAGAATGCTTGTAATCCAAAGCACTCGTATATCAAAGCATGCTTCCCCATAGGAAACAATGGAGACTCAGTTAATTCGTTCCACAGCACTGCTTGTCTATGCAGTCCTGTATGTGGCCACATGTCCGGGCGCGCCTGGTGTATGCAATACCGCATGTGGCCAGAAAAGATGTGGCGCTAGTGAGCTCCTAAGATGTCGGAATCGCTCGGAAAGTGTTTACACTTTAGGTATTTCCGAGGAATTCCGAGTATTTCCAGCCACCTCCAAGGCTCACCAGCACCACCACTTCTCTAGCCACATGTGGTATTGCATGCAAAAGAGCTAAATTCTGCTCGTTATGCGAGACAGCACTCACAAACCGAGTCAGAATTAAAAAAAAAAAAATTTGCTCATTTTGTGAAATGCTTGTTAACAGCGTTACTCGCAATCTGAGGTTCCACTACTTACCTGCTCTGTGGAGTGTTTTTGCACAGAGCAGCCCAGATCCTCCCCCCTCCCTCCTGTTGTATGCCCCCACAGCAAGCCGCTTGCAATGGGGGCACCCGAGCCGCAGCTCCCTGTGTCTATTTAGACACAGCGCCGCAGCCCTGCCCCCTCTCTTTCTCCTCATTGGCTCACTGACTTTGACAACAGTGGGAGCCAATGGCGCTTCGCTGCAGTCTCCTCCAATGAGGAGGGAGAGTCCTGGACAGCCGAGTCTCTCATGCAACATTGTTGGATGGAGAGGGCACTCGGGTAAGTATTAAGTGGGCTGTTGCACACAGAAGACTTTTTATCTTCTTGCATAGGATGCATTAAGATAAAAAAACCCTTCTGACTTTACAACCACTTTCACTTTAAAGCAGGAATGTACATCATATAACCAGCAAAACATTTAATTTTAATCTGTGCATACCTGAGTAACCATTTCATGGATCTGTAAATCGTAAAGGAGTTCCAGCACGTCATCTCTTATCTGCAAACAAACTCAGCTGTTAAGTAGTTTGACCAAGCTTAAACTGTTACTAAACCCACAACAGTAAAATCAGTCTTTATATGCAGTAAAGCATGCTTGTTATCCTCACTGTGGAACCTAAGGGGTTAATCCTCTGCATTGTGTAAAAAGGCTGCTTGATCTTGTGTGCACAAATCCCCCCTCCACTGTCCCCCTGAGCAAGTTCAGATAAGACAGAGCCTTTGGAGTCAGGCTGACTAAGCTCAGTTTGGTGTGTATTGCTGGAGAGGTTTTTTTTTTCTTTGGAGAGTGCGTGTGATCAGCACAGGGCCAATCGGCACTGTCCAGGCAGAGGGCCAGGAGCCCTGCAGCCTCATAGCACAGCTCAGTGCAGTATGAAAACTCCTCCAACAAGCTTCACCAGGAACCGATAGAAATCACAAGACTGATATATACGGCTGATGAGAAAATGTATTTAGCAGTTTATTTTGACTAAAATGATTGCATTTCCATGTTCTGTGTACTGTGGGAAACTAGATATAGTGAATGCAGGGCCCTGGGTTTAGTAACAATTTAAAGTTATAGCATCAGGACTTTTTCATGCCATATTGAGGCGCTTTTTTCTGCACACCATTGTGCATGTATAGTGTGAACAGGGCACATAGAACACACCTTTTACATTATCTATCACAAAGAACAATCATTTTCCATGTGCCTTGTTCCCGTCATACAAGTGTGGTAGTGTGCAGAAAAATGCAGCTCAGTGGACATGGTGTTAACAAAGTGCAAAGGATTTGTCATCCACTTAATTATGTATTTTGTGCTAAATGTTTGTGAAAAGAGCACCTCTAGTAACATATGTGAGCTGTTGCAAAATTCAGTTTTGGCTAAAATGCCTGATAGCTTATGCATACATTTCCTTCAGTCTTTAACACTTTTCTTACTTGATATACAATGTTTGTTGTACATACCTGCTGCTCAACCTTGTCAATAACCGTCATTGCAAATAATGTCTCTTCTGTTGCATTTTTCCACTTGACAAAACCAGCAGCAGCTATCCCCAGATTCCTTACAGGCTCCATATCTGGTGCTACATTGCCAAACTTATCTGCAAGTTAAACAGTCAGATAAACTTGTTTGTGTTTGTTTTATATATCACAGACATATGATAGCATAAAATGGAGATTACTGTGAAAATTACAATCCAGCAGTTAGTAGATTCAGAGATAAATGGCAGAGAAGTTATATCCAAACCCTAGTTTTTATGTAAGGCCTCATACCTACGGATGTTTTTTACCGCCGCGTTTTTGAGCGTTTTGTGTGATTCAATGGCCCCATAAAATCGCTGACGTTTTTGAGCTGTAGATAGCGTCGGCGTTAGTGATCTGAAAGCAATACCCACGGACAGCACGTTCCAAGACTGTAGGGTTATGGTGTTTTTGACGCTGAGCCGGCAAAATGCTCACTAACGCGCATTAATGATGTTAACTGGCGTTATAAGGTTGAAAAATAGCAGATGAATTTACGCCAATGCAAAACGCAGACAAAATCGCATTTTGACGCTGATTTTTCCCTGATGTCGGACTTAACGTTACAGCTATTTTATTTAATATGCCCGTGTGTATGGAGCCTAAAATTCAGACTTGGCACTTCCCTGTTTAACCTCTTAGCTTCCAAGCTGATCCTCTTATGTGATGGCCTCACTGACCAATAAGAAGGGTAGAAATCTGACAGTCTGGAGCAAGTTTGACTCTTGGGGCTCATGCACACTATTTGTGGTATCCTGCAGTATTCTGCACTGGTTAAACGCAGCTCACCACTAGAGCACATAGAAAATATTTATTTTCTATGTGCCCCATTCACATCACAATGCAACATTCCACACTGCACTGGCCGTGCCCCATGTCACCCCAACACACATAAATGAAGTGTCATATAGTTGGGGGGAGTTTAAAAAACCAAGCAGTGTGATGCACTGTAAAGGAACTGCCAGCATTGCCCTAGCCTACATGGTAAAAATGCTGCATTTTTAAGACCCCTTTCACACTTGGGAGGTTTTCAGGCGTTTTAGCGACATAAAATAGCGCCTGTAAAGCGCCTGAAAACTGCCTCACCTGCAGCCCCAGGGTGAAAGCCCAAGTGCTTTCACACTGGGGCGGTGCGCTTGCGTTAGAAAAAGTCCTGCAAGCAGCATGTTTGGGAGCGGTGTATGCAGCACTTGCAAACCTCCCCTGCCCATTGGAATGAATGGGCACCACTTCCAAAGCGCTGCATCACGGGCACTTTTAACCCCTTCTTGGGAGTTAAAAGCGGCCCGCTAGCGCCCAAAAAGTGGTGCCAAAGCGCTGCTTTAACCGATGTAAAGCCCCGCTAAAACGAGTAACGCTTTACTGCTGACGCCCTGTCCGCCCCAGTGGTAGCCTTAGGTGCAGACCAGTGTGAACATAGCTCTACAGAGAAATATTGGAAGTTGTATCTATCATTAGCTGCTAATATCACTGGATCTGTTGATCGTTTTAACTTTCATTTTCCCGAAGGCATCTTGGTATGTTTAATCTTGTGCTTAGATAAAATTACCAGGCTTATTTTAAAGGAAAAAAAAATGTAAGAAATACCTGGAATGTTTTCAGCTACCAGCGGTGTTTTATTGTTTTTCATTTTCATGTAAAATTCTTGGTCCTTAGTTGCTGTGTAATTTTGTGGCTTGGTTTGTAAGGTGAATTTGACATCAGGAGGGCAGTTCTTGTCACTGTAATACAAGACCTCTGCAGTGCACATGATTTCAGCTTGCTGCAGAGATGTGAAAATGAAGGAGTTCTATGGTCTCATCATACACTTTCATTTTATAACTGTAGGATTGTTCTAGCAATACAAACAATAGTAATTTGTGACAATCCAGTACAAGTTTATCTGAAAAATCTCCTTTCATGCTCTGAGTTCTGCCTGTCTGCTGCCATCTTTTTCCACAACTTCCTGGATTCCCTGCGTGCTTTGCAGCTTCTCCTCTGCAGTTTATTTCCAATCTCTAAGCACTACATATCCCATGGTGCCTTGCTGTCTGTGTTCTGTCAAAATAGCCACTTCATCGAGATCTCCAATCATGTCACTTCCGGTTAATGTAACGCATCAGTAATTGGAGATTTAGACAAGTTGCTGTTTTGACACAACACCAGGAAGTGTATACACTCGGATACATGATATTATGAGTGGACATTGTTGGTCTGCCCCATACTAACCAACAACATAGCAGTAAACAACTTTTTCCTCCTTAGCCGCTGTTTTGTCAAAACAGCAAACTCTTCGTGTACCGGAGTGTACACAGTTGCCAGTGTTGTGTCAAAACAGCAACTCGTCTCAATCTCCAATTACTAATGGTTTACCGTAACCGGAAGTGGCATGATTGGAGATCTCAATGAATTTGGCTGTTTTGACAGAACACCTGCAATCAGTGATTTCTGTACTGATTTCACCTCCTGAATCTCCTCCTCTCAGCACTCCTGTAATACAAAAGACAGGCTCTGTGAAATCTGTGACACAGCAGTGCTTGTCAACAGGACAGAGCAAATAAGTGTCGCAGAATTCAAGATCCTTACCATCTAAGTTTACAATCTTCAAGATTATGAGGAGTAGGCTAGAAATAATTGAAATACAATGTGGAAATTAATATATCATTTTACATTTTGAGCATAACCTTACTGATTTCCATTGTTAAAGTTGAACTCCAGAGAGATTAAAAGACAGTTTGGCTCAGTTCTGTAATCCTTAAAGTGGAAGTCCAGGCAAAAGCTAACTAACGCAGCAACAGGTTTATTAAAGTAAAACCAGGACAAACTGGGCCTATTTTAGACCTATGCATGCAGTAGTTTTGTTTTACTGCAGCTGTAAAGCACAGCACTCCATGTGGCGCATTGTGGTTCCATCCATTCATTTAAAATGGTTCCCTAATGTGTATAGTAGGTGTTAATGGACTTTGCACTGCAGAACACATGCCTTGTATTGTGGTGCACTGCATTCATTTTCTATTTTCTTTATATTGCCATTCATTGGCAGCCCATTCTTAATGAATTGGCTGCCATAAAAGAGAAGTTCAGGATGTGAAAAAAAGCCTGGACCGGCTCTGTGATATCAGCAGACAGCGAACTTCAGCCCACTGTCAGCTGGAAACTGCTCACAGGAGTGCAGAATGAACTGCACTCCTGTGATCCATAGGAAAAGTATGACCAAAATAGCTTTGGCCATACTTCTCCTTTTAATTCAACACAAATTAAAGTGGCTCTAAAGGAAGCATTAAGATAAAAAAAAAACCCTTCTGTGTGTAGCAGCCCCCTAATACTTACCTGAGCCCCATCTCAATCCAGCGATGTTGCACGAGCACCTTTGCTGTCCAGGACTCTCCCTCCTCACTGGCTGAGACAGCAGTGGGCACCATTGGCTCCCCCTGCTGTCAGTCAAAGTCAGTGAGCAAATGAGAAGAGGGGAGTGGGGCCGAGCCGTGACTCTGTGTCTGAATGGGGACACAGAGCAGCGGCTTGGCTCGGGTGCCCCCATAGCAAGCTGTTTGCTGTGGGGGCACTTGGCAGGAGGGAGGGGCCAGAAGTGCCAGCGAGGGATCTGAGAAGAGGAGGATCGGGGCTACTCTGTGCAAAACCACTGCATAGGGCAGGTAAGTATAACCTGTTTATTATTTTTAACAAAAACAAACAATACTTTAATATCACTTTAAAGTTTGCGCAGTAGCGCACCACAATAGAATGAGAGAGAGATCTTAGGGAGGGAGGCAGCACAGTTCTGGACAGAGGATGGGAGCTGGCAGAGTGACTTTTCATATTAGCAAGCTGGTGATTGGTTGCTTAGGACCACCCTGTGTCCCAGCAACCAATCACCTGTGGTTTAACATAAAAGTTAATTTGGCCAGCGCCTCCTTCCGTCCTGTGTCCTGAGCTCTGCTGCCTCCCGGTCTCCGCTGTTTATGGATCACAGCAGCAGAGGAGGCTGGGGGCAGGAGGGAAAGAGTAGGACCAGGACATAGAAGGAGCGGCGGAGCCACGGAGGAGGCTTGAGGCTCAGAGGAGAGACTGGGACCGGGACCTAGAAGGTGGGGTCGGCGAAGCAGGATCCTGTTCACGGTCTACCTGTCACCTGCCTGCGGCGGTCGACAGGTGGACCTCGATCGATGGGTTTCCAACCCCCGTGCTAGTACATCTAACACTCCCTTCCCCCAGATTACCAATGCTGTTGTCCAAAGGTGCCCATGTGCGTATAGATCTGGGGGGGGGGGTGGGCATTGGACTCTTAATACAGGAGGTGTGTTACTTACTGGGCAGATCACCGGGTGGAAACAGAGGGGGAAAAAAGACAAAGTAATTGTAAAATCTGTTTTTTTTTTTTTTTTTTTTTTTTTATTAAAAATAACAAACACGTTATACTTACCTGCCCTGTGTAATGGTTTTGCACAGAGCAGCCCAGATCTTCCTCTTCTCTGGTCTCTCTTCTGTGCTGCTGGCCCCTCTCTCCTATTGGGTGCCCCCACAGCAAGCAGCTTGCTATGGGGGCACCTGAGCCGAGTCACAGCTCCCTGTGTCCACTCAGACATGAAGCTGTGGCCCGGCCCAACCCCCTTTCTCTCCTCATTGGCTGGCTGACTAACTTTGACAGCAGCAGGAGCCAATGAGGTTGGGAGTTCCGGGCAGCCGAGACACTTGTGCACATCTCTGGATCTAGAGGGGGCTCAGGTATGTATTAGGGGGGCTGAGGGGAGCTGCTGCACACAGAAAGCTTTTTATCTTAATGCACACAATGCATTAAGATAAAAAACTTCACTTTACAATCACTTAAAAAAAAATTAAAAAAATAAATAATGCAGCCACCACATCTAAGGATTGGTAAGCTGCAGTATATTACATTTTTGGTTTTGACAAATGCATACATAATTGCATTATTTGATTTTATCCTAAAGGATAAAGAAACTTTCAAACAGCATTTTGTTAACTCTCTCATTGCTTGCTATTGACACACACACACAGGTCTATGCATATACATGCTTACAGGTACAGAGACATGACCTGGGATGCAGACCACCTGTGTCCAGGAGTGCATATCCATGCATGTATACACTCTAATCTGATTTGTACAGGCAGCTATACGCATCAGCTGTTACTCTTGGGTACAGAAGTAAGGCCGATTATAGGGCCAACTGTTACCAAATACATGTGGGGAAACCCAGCTGGGTTTCCTGGCAATTACCTGCAGAAGGCAGCCCCTTTTGAAAGTAATGGGAGCTGAATCTCTTGCATCAAAATGTGGCCAATCGCATGTAATCGCTCATTGAGTGGGTCTAGGGCCGATCAACTCAGATAATCGATCCATGAGTGGCTACATGTGACCAGTCAGGTTTAGCTGCGGGATCTATTGGCCTTCCATTACTTCGTTTGGTATCACAGTGGTGATTGAATACCACCAAAGGAGAGTACTCATCATTCAAAGCGTGACAGCGCTGAAACATGGCCTGGACTCGAAGGTGGTGAAACCATCCGGATTTGTGGTTAAATTTGTTTTACAAACAAGCACACTTTTGCTAGTCTAAACATGCACGTACCTTATTTAAAGTATCTTTTATGGAAAAAGTCAGGTGATATTTATTCCCCACTCCAGCAACGCTCTGTAAAATAAATCGAACATCCTGATTATCTTACATACACACATCTTCAAAACCTTAATTTTTTATTTATATGGTTTATATTCCATTGCATTTTTTTGGGGATCTGCAGAATTACGACTCCCTTAATAAAAGTAAATACTTTATTTTTGCATTTCAGCTGCCTAAAGTGTAAACCACTTCTTACAGCGGCTGTATTTTCTAAGAATTTACTAGTGAATGATTAATAACAGTGTCTGTAACTGAAAAGTTGTTTTTTGTCAAACGCGTTCTTAAAATATGCTGAAAGGAGAATAATGGCAGTATAATTCCTGTAGAAAAAAACAGAGCACATATTCATTGAGCTCAGTAGTTTTTCTTAGGGGCCTAGTTTAAAATCTGCTTTTAATAAAAGCAGAGGTGTCAGTTGTATACTTTTTGTCACACACCATTATCTAGGTGCCTAAACAATGAGAGTACCAAGAGTCAGATATACTGTATACATAGAGAGAAAAATAGTTAAATAGACCTTGGCCAGAGATAATCTCAGCCTTCTAGAAAGGTTCTACAATCAATCCATTAAAGGCCAAATTTACTCAAGACAGCTCTAGGACTGGCCGTGCACTGTGTAAATTGTGTCCAGTTTCTGATAAACCTTTCAAAATTTGCTCAGTGGGTGGCCCTGCTGGGGCCATAATACTCTACAAGTGTTGATCTGATCATTTGATTGAAGGAGCCTTCTGGAAAATGTATCCAATCAGCTTGAACCATTGTTCAGGTATTTTGACAGCTGACTGGGTCAGCTGTCAAAACACAAAAGCCACAGCAGTTGATTTGTCCGTCCCCACTGTGTAGCTTAGATGGTGGGATCTGTCAGTGTGTGGCCAGCTTAGGCCTCTCATGGGAGCACATCGGAATTGCAGAAGAAAAAAATTAATTTTATATCCAGCAAAAGGATCCTTGTGGGGTGGGCGGTTTACTTTAAGTTAATAAAAACGTCCACTTTACTCAGGTTTACTAGTTCAGAAACTATAACATATTTAATATCTGCCTCGAATGGTTTAAATAAGGGTGTGTGGTTCCAACACTGTAAAAAACTCTCGTACTTCTGTACACAGGTGTTGTGCACAGCTGTGTGTGCAAATCAATGACTGGATGTGGCTGTACACTGGCAAAGGCAGTCTATGCATATACATGTTTCCAGGCACAGAGGCATGCCCTGGGATGCAGACCACCTGCATCCAGGGGTGTACATCCATACTTGCTACATGTATACACTCAGATCTGATTTGTACAGGCAGCTATACACGTCACCTGTTACTTCTGGGCACAGAAATAAGGCAGATTATAAGGCCAGCTGTTACTGATTACATGCTGGAAACGTATTGGGTTTCCCAGTGATTAGCTAGAGTCGACAGCCCCATTGAAAGTAATGGGAGGCTGAAGCTCTTGCATCAAATCGTTGCCAATCGCTTGTAATTGCTCTTGGAGTGATTAACATGTGATGATGAGACCTGAACACAGTCTACGCCCAGGGCCGATCATCTCAGATAATAGCTCTATGACCAGTTTGTGCCTACAAAAACAATGCCAGGCAAATCATGAAACAAATCAATCCACTGATAATGCTATCAAGGACACACTGCAGCTGTGTTAAAGTCACAAGTTGCACTCACTTTTTCCTAATCTGAATGCCAATGAAACCACTGCAGTCAATTTTTAAACTGTGAGAAATATCTTGCAGCTTTCTGTATGTTCGAGACATGATAAAAGTATAGTGGTAGATTTTGGTGCATTGTCTCCGTCAAACGTAAGATAAAGAGGATTCCTGTATCGCCAGATAACTGACAAAAAGGATCGGGATGGTCTGGTGTGTTACAGCTGTGCTTAAATAAAATACCAAAGCATTAGGAAAGCAGGCTGTGTTTACTGTATCTATTTCTAGGCTTACAACTCTGGACATGACTTTTAAAGTGTTACTAAACCCACAACAGTAAAATCTGTCTGTATGTGCAGCATAGCATGCTTGTTATACTCTCTGTGGAGCTTAGCGTTAATCCTCTGCATTGTGTAAAAAGGCTCTTTGATCATTTATGGACAGATCCTTCCCTCCCGCAGGGTCTCTCTTGGCAAGGCCAGGTAATACACAGTGAGGGTAGTCTGGCTGCACATGCTCAGTTTATAATGGCAGTATTTTAATGTAAAAAGAAGATGTATAAGCTGTGGGCACTGTGGGGGGATCCATCCATGGGAGTGTTAACATTGGGATATAAAGATGTTTGTCATTGAGCCTTATGGATCTTTGTATGTCTGGCCTTATACAATAAGATCTGGAGGCTTATTGTATAATAAAAAGCCAGTCACTCTAGGACACAGATGTCAAACTGACGGCCCTCCAGCTGTTGCAGAACTACAATTCCCATGAGGCATTGCAAAGCTGACAATTATAAGCATGACTCCCAGAGGCAGAGGCATGATGGGACTTGTAGTTCCGCAACAGCTGGAGGGCCGCCAGTTTGACACCCCTGCTCTAGGAGTACATGCACAGAACTGTGATGAATATGGGTTTTTGTCCTAGAGATATTTTTTTTGTTGAGGGATCTGAATGCAGGTATATTGCTTTCAATGAGGACATGCACACAAGTGCGTACACGTGCTTTATGTTCAGATTCATACCTAAAAATCGAAAAATCTGCATCTGAGGACATGCATAATATCTGCGTAAGGGTATATATTTATATACATGGAGGCAAAAAGTGCATCCTGAGATTGAAAACAGAGAATAACTAAAATGTTATGCAAATTGTATGCATTTAGGCTAGGTTTCCACTATTGCGACCCGCAGTGCAACTTTGATACGATTGAGTGCAGCTTTGATCCAACTTTATACTCTCTGGATCAAAGTTGCTTCAAAAGTTGGAACAAAGTAGTTCAAGAACCTTTTTTGGAGGCGCGCCAATTAGAATGGGGCCCATTGAAATACATGGACTTTGACTTTTCGTGCGACTTCACGTGTCAAGTCGCACAACAACTCGCAGTAGTGGAAGCAGAGCCTTAAGCACATGTCTTTGAGCATTTAAACACATCTAAACAGAAGCATTTTGCTGATTATTTACGCAGGGACTTTTGTGCCAGAAATGCCATGTGTATATGACACTGCCACAAAAAGTACTGTTTTCATTCATACCATTTTTTTTTTTTTTTTTTTTATTGGGTCTGTAGTTCCATTTTTTCCTTTGGGCCCATGCACTGAGTGCATAAGGATTAGCAAATGTGCACTGCATTCAGATTTGTAAAATATGAGAACTGGATCAGGTGTGTTGAAACTTGCCAGGGCATAGATGACAGTGGCATTGCAGGTAACCACACCCTTTGCTGGTATCAACCTGTATGTAATCTTGTTCTGTTTGTATTCATTAGTTTCCTAAAATCCAAACTTCTATATGGAAGGAGGAGAATCTCTATAATCCACTGCACTCTGTTTTTTTTTTTTTTTTTTGTTTTGATATGTACAATTTAAAGTAATTGCTGGTTTCCTATTTCATTGCTAAGACCACACGGTGGATATTTGATTTCAGCTGTTCTGCTCACCTCTTTGCTTGCGCTTGTCACCCGTTGCCTTTCAAAAAGACAATGCGGTGTCCCCATCTTGTAGTTAATGTAGTCCCCTACCAGACCTGCTGCTCTTGAGGCTGGGTAGTGTGAAGGGTTAATAGGCTCCATGTTGCTTGCAGGACAGTGAGATGATACAATGAGCCGGTAATGCTCTCACATGCACGCTTGGCTCCTTTGTAACGAATGAGATTGCAAAACCACTGCCAGGATTTGTGTTGCAGTCTATGATCAGGAAGTGCTGACATCACAGGGAGGAGCAAGGATCTCCCTGTGAGTAGAAATTGAACTTCGAACTGTTGTAAATTGCCTGGAAGTTAGATGATAACATTTTTAACTTCTGATATAACAGTAGTTTACAAGAAAAAGTATTTCCTATTACAACACTGTTAATGAGAAATAATCAATGTCACAGTAAATTTGGATTTTTGAATGTGATTAACATTGCAAAGCAAATGTAAATGTTTTATGGTAAGTTGTGGTTCCTGTCGTCCTCCTAGGGTGCTTATTTATGCCAGTCTTGCACTTCTGGTAAGAAAAATCCTTGACAAGCCATATAACATTCACAGGGTTGCCACAGGATATGGTTGCATGCATATGTATGTATATAATATATACATTTTGTAAAGCGCTGCACAAACTGTTGGCGCCATATAAATCTTGTATAATAATAATTATATACACAAATGATGCAATGGGAGAAATGTATATGCAGATTTAGATGTATTCATATATGCATTGCTTTATTATGACCAAATAATAGCAAGCTGCCAGTATTGGAGCCGCCTTGTGCTTTAGCTGATTAAAAATTGTCGATTTCCTCCTGCTTTGACCAAGAGGAATATGTAGGTTGCTATCTCATTCCTTCTTATAATACTCGTTGCAAAGGCTTCTGTAATTTGAGTCCCCGACCTTCAGTGCTGTGATAGTTTGACGGAGGATTACTCATACAACACTGTACCAGTTTAATGTTGTATTCTTTTTTGAGACAGGTAGAGCTTGTGGTATTTTAGAACTACTAAATGACCACCTGTCCCCTGGACCCTATTCCTTCTCAAATACTAAAGTCACCCTCCAACTCTATCCTACACTCTTCAATCTCTCCCTCTCTTCTGGCATCTTCCCCAATTCTCTAAAACATGCATTGGTCACCCCCATACTCAAAAAGCCAACCTTGGACCCAACCAATCTTAACAATCTATGCCCTATCTCCTTGCTCCCCTTTTCCTCTAAACTCTTTGAACGCCTTGTCTACAACCAAATGAGTGACCACCTCCCTAAGAATAACCTTCAGGATCCCCTTCAATCTGGATTTCGCCCTCAACACTCCACAGAAACTGCTCTTCTAAAACTCAGAAATGACCTACTAACCGCAAAAACCAATAGACATTATTCTGTACTCCTACTTCTGGACATTTTGGCTGCCTTTGATACAGTTGACCACCCCCTCTTCCTCGAAAAACTTTACTCCCTCGGTCTCCGTGACTGTGCTCTTCGGTGGCTCTCATCCTACCTATCCCAACGCACCTTCAGTGTCCCTTACAATTCTACCTCCTCCTCTCCACTTCCCTTCTCTGTCAGGGCCCCCCAAGGTTCTGTTCTTGGACCTTTCTTATTTTCAATCTACACCTCTTCCCTGGGTCAGCTGATAGCCTTCCACAGGTTTCAATATCATTTCTATGCTGACGACACCCAAGTATACCTCTCCATCCCTTAGCTCAGTCCATCAGTCTCCTCACGCATCACTAACTTTACTAACAGACATATCTGCCTGGATGTCACACCACTTCCTCAGACTCAACTTGTCCAAAACCGAGCTCATAATATTTCCTCCCCCACTTGCCTCTTCCCCTGACTTCTTTGTCAAGAGCAATGGCACAACCATCCACCCATCCCCACATGTCAGGGTGCTAGGTGTTATCCTGGACTCCGCACTCTCCTTCTGGCCCCACATCCAATCACTTTCCAAAGCTTGCCGCCTCAACCTCCGCCACATCTCTAAACTTCGTCCTTTCCTAACCAATTAAACCACAAAGCTCCTAATTCACTCCCTGGTTATCGCCTTGACTATTGCAACTCCCTCCTCATTGGCATACCTTTAAACAGACTATCCCCCCCTTCAGTCCATCATGAATGCTGCTGCCAGACTCATACCTTACAAATCGTAAAGCATCTGCTACCCCTCTCTGCCAATCCCTCCACTGGCTGCCACTCGCCCAATGAATTGAATTCAAAATACTAACAAGAAGTTACAAAGCCATCCACAACTCTGCTCCCAGCTACATCACTAACCTATTCTCCAAATACCAACCTAATCGTCCTCTTCGTTACTCCCAAGACCTCCTGCTCTCTAGCTCCCTCATCACCTCCTCCCATATTCGCCTCCTGGACTTTCTGCCGAGCCTCTCCCATCCTCTGGAATTCCCTGCCCCAATCTGTCACTGTCTCCAAATGTTTCCATTTTTTAGGTGATTGCTGAAAACTTTTCTCTTCAGAGAAGCCTATCCTGCCTCCACCTAATAACCACACTTTTTTTTTTTCTCCATCAGCTCATCCCCCACAGTTATTACCCTCTCGTATCACTTGACCCTCCCTCCTAGATTGTAAGCTCTAATGAGCAGGGCCCTCTGATTCCTCCTGTATTGAATTGAATTTAATTGTACTGTAATTGTACTGTCTGCCCTAATGTTGAAAAGCGCTGCACAAATTGTCGGCTCTATATAAATCCTGTATAATAATAAAATAATGATAATAACTACTGGGCTTTAATTTTTACTATATAATGGAAACCAATAATTGGAAAAAACATTTTCTTGCTTTCTGTTATATATTAAAGTACCAGGATAGTACAAACACAACTCAAGGTGATCATGTCTTTGCTACTTTTTTTGGGAAATGAGGAGACATGCTGGTATTGAGGGAGTTAAAACATGGAGCTTTGTAATGGTGCACTAGATACAATGCATACAGGTCCTACACAGAAGGAGTTGAAGGGATTAACCCACATCGGAAGGTTGGAGATGAGGCGGACGGTCCGTGTGCGGAATATGGGATGTGAAGGGTTAATATACATGTAACGTAGAGACAGCATGGAAATGAGAGAAGGGGTGAAAGGGCAAAGCTGAAAATTTATGGTCCAGTTTTTTGGTTTTTTTTCTTTCAGCCAGCTGAACCTATTCCCTATGCACACATTCAAGGTAGATGGGGGAATCCTCATTGCTGCACTAATGTATTCTGACAGTGGGGAGGCTCTCCCTCCATCAGAATACACAGGTCGGCACTGCAGCCACCGATTGACTGGCTTGTTGTATCCGACAGGGCTGTTGAACAGAAATCTGCCAGTAGCTCGACTTCTGTTCATCTGCAGTGGGCACAAATGGATCAATATTCGTCTGGTCCCTGCTGAAACAGCCAAATTTCAATCCATCTATGGCCACCTTTACAAAAAGATCCCACAGTCTGATAAAACTGCTCACCGTGAATCAACTACTGCTGCTAATCCCTTCATTCTACATTCATTGAGGTACAGACAAGTAAAATTTATGCGCTACAAAGCATGTTAAAAATCTTAAACGATAAAAAATCACCTAAAGAATCCACGACTGCCCCACTACCACTGACTCAAATGTGCAAAAATTGTATGTGTGACGCTACGGGCGTACTATAATACACCTCCAAGAAAAAAGGGGGGTGATTAAAGATCACCAAGGCACTTATCTCAAGGAGCCAAAAAGTTCATAAAACATAACTTTTATTCATCACATTTTGAAAAATATATACAACCACTGGAGCAATTAGAATAAAAATGACAACGTTGTCAGATTTCAGCCTAGACGCGTCCTACACCCATACATCAACCACCTCACATAGCCACACACAACCAGATAAAAATACCCTATGTCAGCTCAATGCACCTTTGGGGAGAATACCTCATGGGGCAATAATGGTAGTGGTGGTAGATAATTGAATATCTGGGAGCAATGGTGTCATAAATGGTGGAATGCTGCGGATGCACAGTTCAGGAGGAACTCATATGTATGAGCCCATAATAAAACTGGAAGAGGAATTGATGCATTGGCCAATAATTGCTGACAGGTCACTACAGTCTATTCAAAACAGCAGATAAACACTGGGTCCAGTGTAGTCCGGATCTGCAATAGCAAGGTGGAGTCAGTCAAGCAATAATGGCAATTAAGGTGTGCACATGAATATCCAGGTAAGAACAACAGCAGTACAGTCTGACAGTTACCGGTATATCTAGGCTAAATCAAAATGGACCATCGGTATCAAAGCTCCAGCCGTAACGGCTGCTGAATGCTGTGAGAAACCGTCCACACAGTTAGCAACAGTAACAATGTCACTGGTAGATCTCACCGTACACCACCTTACAGATGACTCGGATGGTGGGACAAGGTGCCTCACATAGCTGGATACTTCTCTTCACAGGGCTCACTCAAAGCAATGGCTACCTCCGCATCGGCAATCATATCACTTCAGCTCTGGCTCATCCACAGAGCAGTAACGGAGCGGTGATTGAGCATCCACAAGGCGGGGGGCGGGTCCGGGCGCGTCATTCAGGCCGTCAGGTGACGTAATGCTGACGCGTTTTGTCTGTCCAATCACAGACTTCTTCGGAGCTAAGGGAGGGGCTGGAGCAGGCCAGATTAAATAGTCAGTCTCAGGTTGTAATAATAGCTGGCCATTATATGTCATACTCATTGCCCATTCCAAGGTTCACCTCTATTTCCAACACACACAGCACTAGATGATTGCGGACCATTCACATCGCTCTATAAGCGAAATTCTAAGCAGATTAAAAACAAATTATTAAGTCGAACGGACATCAGACAAGGATAGCACAAACTATTTCATTCACGTAAAGACTCATTCCACAGCAATAGGGAGTAAATTCATTAACCCCACTTAGCCCAACTTAGACTAGTATAATGCAACACAGAAATATATCGAAGGGCCTCCTCCTGATGATTGAAACACACAAAGGAAAATGGAAGAAATATCTATTCTAATAAGGCAACCAGAAAAGGCAAAACTCCAAAGCATAAATGCCTCTCTACATTTTTCCGCTAGAGTGGAGAACACATTAAAATGCTACTCCAATCCAGAGCTAGCTATTCCTGGTTCCTACCTATTATGGCTCCAAGAACACAGAAAAACTGCATTCAGTATTAAGGCCATTCGGCACCATATAGTCCAGGAGATAGATCCACATCTTTTCTTTCTGGAGCAGAATGGTGTCAAAATCTCCCCTCCTAGCAGGAAGCTGAAGGGTATAAATCCCCTTTACTTTCATTAAAGTTGAATTACCGTGGTGGTACTGATGAACGTGTATAGGAAGCGGTTTCTCATCGCCTTCCTTGTAATTTTTTATACTGCTCACATGTTCCGCTATGCGTGGTTAGAGATGATTTGCACAAAATAAACTGGGGGTGGAAAGGGATCGATAATTTGACTAAGGAAGAGCGTCAGGCCCTCCAGGAATTAGGGCCCCAAACCTGGTTATTCGTGACAGTGATAAAGGGGGCAATATTGTATTGATTCCCTCTGATCTTTATGAAAGGGAGGTAAAACGGCAATTGGATGATCCCCATACATACCGAAAACTTTCTATGAATACCTTTCCGATGGTTGTGGACAAATTGAATCACCTCCTGGAATTGGCATATGAAGATAAATTGATCACCTTGAAAGAGAATTGAAATATCTTAAGGTAGGGTCCTTCAATATTCCCACCTTTTACATAATCCCTAAGATCCATAAAAACCTAACTAACCCACCAGGCAGACCTATAGTGTCCGCTGTTAAGTGACCACTAGAAAAAAATGGTAAATTTATAGATGAGTTGGTTAGGGGTTTAGTGGCTGATCTGCCTTCCTTTGTGCAGGATACGAGAGATGTTTTAATTAAAGTCCAGGATATTCAGGTTGCGCCCAATACTTTGCTTGTTGGAATTGATGTTGAATCTCTTTACACTTCGATCCCTCATCATTGGGGTCTTTGGGCAGTCACGCATTTTCTTGGTAGGAAATTTCCCCAATTGGGGGCACACAATGAATGTGTGACAGAATTACTTGAGTTTCTGCTGAGTCACAGTTTTTTTCAGTTTCTTGGTATTTACTATCACCAAGTTAGAGGAACTGCGATGGGAGCATCATGGGCACCCGCTTATGCCTGCCTACATCTAGGTCTGTGGGAGGAAGAGGTGGTATACAATTCCTTGATGTATCGGACCCACTGCCACATGTGGGTACGATACATCGATGATGTATTCATGCTTTGGGGAGGCACCCCAGACCAGCTAATCGGGTTCACTGAGGAACTTAACAACAATGATCGAAACATTAGGCTTACCTTTTCCTTTGATAAATTGACACTCCCATTTCTAGATATTAGATTCAATATCTGTGATGGAAAATTGGAAACCCAAACTTACCGAAAGGATACGGCGGCCAATACTTTGCTTCAAGCGGGCAGTCACTATCCCCCCTGCCTTGTTAAAAGGAATACCAGTTGGACAATGTATGCAAATTTGCAGAAATTGTTCCTCTTCAACACAATATCAAATGGAGGCTAATGAAATGTATGAGCGTTTTCGTGAAAGGGGATATTCCCATAAAAACCTATGTAGAGCCAAAAGTAAAGCTAGCAAATGTGAAAAGCCAACTCTTTTACAAAAAGCGGAAGCTCAGACAGTAGAGATCTCTCCCCCGTCTTCCCCGGTTAGAATGATAACCAAGTATGGGGCTCAATGGGAGCAGGTGCGGCAAACTATGTCCAAACATCGCATTTACTGACCAGGATCCCCTTGTTGAGGGAGATTGTAGGACCTCGCCCCCTACTGGTAGCAAGGAGGGCGAGGAATTTGAAGGATACTCTTGTTCACTCTGAATATCAAAGATCTGGTACCATGAATTGGCTCACCTCTCAGTCAAAACCACCGGGTATGCATAGATGTGGCAGATGCAGTATCTGCCCTCTAGTGGAAAAAAACACAAGCTTTTCAAGGGCCCAAAACAATTTATAAACTGTTCTACTCCTAGAGTCATCTACATGATTGCTTGTCCCTGCAAAAAAGCCTATATAGGCAAAACCAAAAGGCCATTGAAAATACGCATAGCGGAACATGTGAGCAGTATAAAAAATTACAAGGAAGGCGATGAGAAACCGCTTCCTATACACGTTCATCAGTACCACCACGGTAATTCAACTTTAATGAAAGTAAAGGGGATTTATACCCTTCAGCTTCCTGCTAGGAGGGGAGATTTTGACACCAGTCTGCTCCAGAAAGAAAAGATGTGGATCTATCTCCTGGACTCTATGGTGCCGAATGGCCTTAATACTGAATGCAGTTTTTCTGTGTTCTTGGAGCCATAATAGGTAGGAACCAGGAATAGCTAGCTCTGGATTGGAGTAGCATTTTAATGTGTTCTCCACTCTAGCGGAAAAATGTAGAGAGGCATTTATGCTTTGGAGTTTTGCCTTTTCTGGTTGCCTTATTAGAATAGATATTTCTTCCATTTTCCTTTATATGTTTCAATTATCAAATATGGGAGGCCCTTCGATATATATCTCTGTGTTGCATTATACTAGTCTAAGTTGGGCTAAGTGGGGTTAATGAATTTACTCCCTATTGCTGTGGAATGAGTCTTTACGTGAATGGAATATTTTGTGCTATCCTTGTCTGATGTCCGTTCGACTTAATAATTTGATTTTCATCTGCTTAGAATTTCGCTTACAGAGCGATGTGAATGGTCCACAATCATCTAGTGCTGTGTGTGTTGGAAATAGAGGTGAACGTTGGAATGGGCAATGAGTATGACATCTAATGGCCAGCTATTGTTGTTACAACCTGAGACTATTTAATCTGACCTGCTCCAGCCCCTCCCTTAGCTCCGAAGAAGTCTGTGATTGGACAGACGAAACGCGTCAACATTACGTCACCTGACGGCCTGAATGACGCGCCCGGACCCGCCCCCCGCATTGTGGATGCTACATCACCGCTCTGTTACTGCTCTGTGGATGAGCCGGAGCTGAAGTGATACGATTGCCAATGCGGAGGTAGCCATTGCTTTGAGTGAGCCCTGTGAAGAGAAGTATCCAGCTATGTGAGGCACCTTGTCCCACCATCCGAGTCATCTGTAAGGTGGTGTACGATGAGATCTACCAATGACATTGTTACTGTTGCTAACTGTGTGGACGGTTTCTCACAGCATTCAGCAGCCGTTACGGCTGGAGCTTTGGTACCGATGGCCCATTTTGGTTTAGCCTAGATATACCGGTAACTGTCAGACTGTACCGCTGTTGTTCTTACCTGGATATTCATGTGCACACCTTAACCACTTGCCGACCGCCGATCGGCATCTGACGGCGGCAAAGTGGCTCGTTCCCGCAAAACGCCGTCATACGCGCGCTCACTGTGTTCGGGGATGGCCAGGGAGCTGGTGCGGCGGCTTCGATTGCCGCCGGCTACCCGCGATGGCCCCCCCGGAGCGAAGGAGCGGAGGTCCGTGTATGTAAACACGGACCTCCGCTCTGTGTGACGGGGAAGGGCTGTGATCACAGCCTTCCTGTACGTGAAGGCTGTGACCACTTCCCTTCCCCAGATAGTGCAGTCCCCCTACAGTTAGAACACGCCCAGGGAACATAGTTAACCCTTAGAGCGCCCCCTGCAGGTTAACCCCTTCACTGCCAATGGCATTTACACAGTAATCAGTGCATTTTTATAGCACTGATCGCTGTATAAATGCCAATGGTCCCAAAAAAGTGTCAAAATGGTCCGACATGTCCGCTGAAATATCGCAGTACCGCAAAAAAATCGCAGATTGCCGCCATTAGTAAAAAATAGAAGTGCATGTCCTTCCGACACTAGTGTCGGGAAGGGGCAGTGTGTCTCGCCTCCAGGCACAAATGTATGTGCCTGGAGGCGAGGAAGCGAGGCCCCCCCGGTAG
>BLSH010552316.1:1972520-1984763 GCA_018402905.1 Glandirana rugosa | reverse complement strand
AACTTGTGTGAGTCTTTAATGTAATTGTACGGTAACGAATATACTGTAAAATCATTAACCCAAATGTTTGTGAAATATCCCTCCACGAACCACCCGTGGGGTTTAGGGTCCCGTCTCCTTCACAAATGTAGTGAAACACGACACGGTTCTCTTTTAGTTATACAGTAATAAGATTTTCGATCCGTGGTTGTGACGGTCTTTAGAGTGTCCGTGGTCTACGAAAAAATCGTAATGTATATTGTTATAGGGTTACATCTTCTATACTGAGGTTTATTACTGTACCTAGACTTTTATAAATCCTGGGATTTGGGGTGCCCACCAAGCACCTCCCTATAAAGTGTTTGTAAACCCAATTACTAAAATGTCATATAAGCAATGGCATGTTAATGTAATTTCTGAGTGTGTTCAAGAAGACAGGCAGTGGCTGCAGGCGATCAGCAGTGCTAATATTCTATATAAGAATTAAAAAAAGAAAGTGAAAACCATATTTATTAATACAATTTGGCAATCATTTTGATACACAGTTCTTTGTCCTTACCCAAGCTGTTGCCACATAAGGCTGTGTTCACACTGCAGCGGGGCGGAGCGGCGCTCCAGGCGATCTCAAAGCGGCTTGCTAGGAGACTTCTATCATAGAAGTCAATGCAAGCCGCCTGAGATCGCCCTGAAAATAGTGCAGGGACCATTTTTCTAATGCGAAGCGAAGCGATTCGCTCCTATTAGAACGGTCCCATTTGCACAGCATTGAGGCGAATTGTCAGGCAACTCAAGTCGCCTGACAATTCGCCTAGATGTGAACGGGCCGCAAAGTCGCGCCGCTCCGCCCCGCTGCAGTGTGAACCGGCCCTAAGTCTACTGCATTGTTTACAATCTTGGTACTGGCTTCTTCACCTGATATCAGTGCATATGCAGTAGCACCCCATAGATACCTATGGGGTCGGGAGACCGATCACCTACTAGGTGTCTCCTTAATAAATTTCTAGGAGTGTGGGACAAAAGTTATTTTGGTAAAATAGATCATGAATATTTCTTGTGAAAAATGTTAGCCCCCAACAATTTTTACAGCAGGAGTTCAACTTTGTTGTTTCTTTGGGATTTCTATGTGCTTTAAGGCCTCATTCACACTGGTGATTTTAGGTCTAGTAGCAAATCCCTGTAAAAAAGAGTCTTCGGGTTCTTGCACCTGAAATCACAGGTGGTTCTAGACAGCTGTAGCTGATGAGCCTTTACAAAAGCAATCAGAGTCTGACATGAGCCACAGCTATTCACTGATCTTTCCATGTATCCACAAATCCAGCAGTTACCTGCCGCTAGGACAGATTGCATCCAGGACCAGTCCCTAACTGTGGGTAAAAATTGGATGTGTGGATATATAGGAAGATCAGCAGACAGCTGCAGCTCCAGTCACACTTTCATTGCTTCGTACAGGCCAACTGTGGCAGTTGTCAGGAAGCCCTTAGTGATTGCAGGTGCAGGTATCTGCAAATTGTTGTTGCAGGAATATACTGTGGGACCTAAAATTACCAATGTGAATGAGACCTCATACGTAGAAGACCTTAGTATGAAAGGTATTCAGATAAAAAGTTTACTGTTGTTTTTCATTTTCGATCTAAAACATGTTCTCTTTTTTTCTTTTTTACCCCAGCTATGGAAAATGCAACTGTGGTCATCCTGGAACCAATAATGTCAGTGGAAGTTGTAGCACCACATGATTTCCAGGGAGCAGTCATTGCAGGTCTTAACCGCAGGCATGGTGTGATTCTGGGTCAAGATGCCTCAGACGACTACTGCACTATCTATGCTAATGTAAGTACACATGAGTTTTAGACTTCATGCACACAGGACTTTAAAAAAACAGCCAAAAAACGTCAGTAGCTTATCAGGGATGTTTTCAGCTTTTACCAGCGTTATATTAACGCCGTTTTTTTGCGTTTTTAAGGGGCCAGCGTCTTTTGATTTGTGTTTTTTGTTTTTTTTTTCCAATTGGTCTAAAACGTCCAAAAACGTTGGGGATTGGCGTTTTTGAGCGTTTTTGGATGTTTTTAAGTGTTTTGAACGTTTTGACAGCTGAAAACAGTCCAATAAAAAACCCTCAGCTTTTGGGGTTTTTTTACAGCTCAAAAACGTCACTGCTAAAAACAGCTGATAACAGCCTATGTGTGAATGAACACATAGGATAACATGATGAAAACCGCTACTAAAAACAGTCAAAAAGTGTCCTGTATGCATGAGGCCTAACTCGAGCTTGAATTGCATTCATAACCAAACTTTTTTTTTTCTCTGTTTACAATTCATGGAGAAGGGATAGAACTTTTGTCATGTTTATTGCTATTTGTGCTCCATTGGGGAGATTTATCTTTTAGAACTGTTCTAGTGACCATTGTCACTGGGGCAGAAAGTGATCTAAAATCCAAAATGTTATAGTTGTCTCTCTCTATTGGGAGGTGATGGGAAATCTTCCAAAGTGGACACCTGTTTAAATGACCGCTATCTGAGGAGGGTTTCCCACTTTCGTGACTTTTCCTCTAATTTCCTTTTGCATCTCCAGGACAGGCAGTGAAGGAAAATCTCAAAGGAACACACACAACAATAAACTGACTAGTCACTCTCACTAGTTTTATTCAGCCAGGCTTGTAATCTAGGGAGCCCTGCCAGATAGCTCAGTGTGTAATCTCCGTTCAGACTACCTTCACATAAGCAACTCCTGTTGCTCCAGGACCTTACTTGGCTAATTACTGCAAAGTAAGGAGAAAAAGCGCAATGATGAAATCTACTCTGTGCTAATCACTCCTTAGGTCTGTTCAGTGTTTGATATCACTGTACAAAGCAATAGAGACCCAATTTAGTTGCACATCTTCATTCTTACAGACTGCACGGGGGGATTGCATGAGGTTAATAAAACAGATTTAGGTACTTTTACTAGTTGTAGGTTAAAAACCTGTACTGTTAGGCCTCATACACACGGACGTTTTTTGACACCGGCGTTTTCTGGCGTTTTTTGCAGCTCTCCATGTTAGTCAATGGCCCCATAAAAACGTCGGCGTTGGTGAGCTGAAACTATAACCCACGGCCAGCGCATTCTGAGGCTGTAACGTTTTGGCGGTTTTTGACGCCGATCCTGCAAAACGCTCACTAACGCTGTACCGGCGTTAACCAGCGTTTTTTGATGCCAAATTTTTTAGGTTAAAAAATAGCAGAAGGATGATTTTTAAAAAAAAAAAACAGCCTATTGACGCCGACACTCACGCTCACTAACGCCGATGCATAACGCCAAAAAACGACAATTTTTTTTCCTTGACGTCGAGCCCGACGTTTTGTTTATTTTTAAAGAAACGTCCGTGTGTATGAGGCCTTACTGTAACCATACCTAAAAATAGTTGAAAAAAAAATATATACATACAAACCCAGACAGCAAAATTAAAGCTGAGCACTTAAAGCGGGCCTTCAGTCATTTTTTAATTTTTCCTTTAATTAAACCTTCTGCCCTTGCTGTGTACTATCATTGGAAATCAAAACTGCAATGTTAGGTGGCAGTAAATACCTTATTCTGTATACGTCCTCTTTCATTGCTTCTAAACCGCCCAGGCTTATGACGTAGTTTCCTGCATTGCACTGACTCCCGGGAGAGAAACGTCAGCTATCCTAGCAATGCACGTTTTCTTTTTTTTTTTCTTTTTTTTCACAGGAGAGACGAAGATGAGTGCACAATACACATTACTGGTGGGGAGCAGCACACTACATTATTTGGGAGGGGGGGGGGGGTAGGCAGCAGTCTGTCCATCTATAATCGTATTGCACTGGCCAGGCCAGTCTGTACAATCTCCTCTGGATAAATTCACACTCCTTACCTCAGCTGCATAGGAGATTCTTTCTCTGGGCTCCTGGTGGTTATGATTACATCACTACCCCCCTCCAGACTGCTTTCTGCTGTTCCCCCAACACAAAGGATTTGTGTGTGTGAAATAGCTCCTGTGACAGGACTCGGCTATAGCAGCTGAGACTTGTCTGCTCAGTGTTTGCAGTTTGGGTAAGAAAGAAATACAGTACATCATGGTAAAATGTAAAAACTTTTGTTTGCTGCTTTTCTGTTTGAACAAGCATAGTATGTACACTTTCGGCTGTTTCTGTGTTCTATGTCCCTGATACATTGCTATGCATTCCTATAGCAACTTAACAACAGTGTTCTCCCACAGTTTCCTTACTGCACAGGCATGAAACTACAAAGTAACTGCTGGGTAGTCTGCAGCACAGAAATCCAGGAAGTGAACAGGCAGAAGCTTCAGCTGCCCACAGTTATAATGCATGCAGCCAGACTTAGTGGAGGGAGATTTCTGCCCCATATTTGGCAAATACAGAATCAGTATATATAAAATAATATGCAAAGTGGTTGGAGGGAAGATTCAGAATGGCAAAGATGTTTTTATTACAAATTATGTTTGAAGACTGCAGCTCCTCTTTAAAGCGGTGTTCCTCTCACAGCTGCAAAAATTAAGCCAGCAGCTACACATACTGTAGCTGCTGACGTTTAATAATCGGACACTTGTCCTGGAGTGCAGCAATGTCGGCACTGCAGCTGATGTTTCCAGCTCCTGGAAGAGGGAACAGGACACCGCCCCCCCCCCCCACAAGGTTCCACTGGAGGGGGATCCAAAAAGTGGAAGCTCCAATTGTGGGTGGAACTCCGCTTTTACGTAATCATAGACAATTTGCTGTCTGACTACAACACAAGCCAAACATTGTCTCCCCCCCTTCATTGATTGGTGAAAACATACGTGCTTGTTACTAAAATTACATCTCTTTACAAATTATGTATATGTCTGTGGGCACTTTTAGAATTCGATATGCATGCTGTGAATGACATGATGCAGTGATTTGTCTTGTTCTGTTTTGAAGGTTCCACTGAATGATATGTTTGGATATGCAACTGAACTCCGATCATGTACAGAGGTTTGTTTTTTATTATTATTATTATTTCAGGTACTGATATAGCGATGTAAATTTACGCAGCCCTTTACATATATATTGTACATTCACATCAGTCCCTACCCTCAAGGAGCGTACAATCTAAGGTCCCTAACTCACATTCATATACATACTAGGGCCAATTTAGACAGGAGCCAATTAACCTATCAGCATGTCTTTGGAGTGTGGGAGGAAACTGCAGTACCCGGAGGAAACCCATGCAGGCACAGGGAGAGCATGCAAACTCCAGGCAGGTAGTGTCATGGTTGGGATTCGAACCAGCGACCCTTTTTCTGCCAGGCGAAAGTACTATCCGCTACACCACTGTCCCGCCCCATAACTTGTTTTGTATATATTGCCTATTCTGAATTGGGATATTGTGATTTTAATGTATTATGAAAGTTGACCTAACCTCAAAAAGAATTTTTCTGTTACGTTCATTGACAGACGCAGCCGCTATTCATGACACGTGGGTTTATGCACATCCTACTAGGAGTAGACTAGGCAAAAAGAAAAAAAGCAAGCTGGCCCCTCCCAGGGGACCGTCCTCACTCAGCATATAACCCCCCAGCTCTGCATAGCATATCCGTTTTTTTATGCCTAGTGCAAGGAGTTAGACCTGGCTCTCTTATGGGATCTGCGGTTCCCCATTTTTTCTTCTTTTTGCTTTTCTCAAGCTATCTGATGAAGACTGCTATCAAGTAGCCGGCTGGGGCATAGAGGATATCTCGAATCCTGAAATTTCCCCAGCACGGCCGACGGATGCGAGCTACCCTTGGCTTTAGCGTACCCGTTCCGTGCGGGGGGGGCTAGTGCGTGAACCCCACTTACGTCCGAGTGACTCGGCTGCGCTCGCGTCCAGGGGCGTTTCTGGCCTGCAGCAACCCTCTCCACCTGAAGGGAGGAAGGTCTGCTACCGGGTGGCTACCCGCTGCGCCCGTCGGGAAGGGTGAGTGACACCCCCCCTTCACCCCCCCTCGGGGTGTGGAGGGTGGGCGACTAGCGGTACCGCAATTCCGGTGGAGGGTCCTGGGGTCAAGGTTTTCTTTTTCCTATTCCCCGCGCTAGCGGTACCACCATGCGGCGTCTCGCCACCATTTTGACATAGCCGCACCTGGTGGCCATTTTGCCATAGCCGTGCCCATTTTAATGGCTTGTCTGGCCTCTTGTGACCACTCGGCGGCCATTTTGCCGTAGTCGCGGCCGTTTTTCACATGTGCTTTGGCCTCTTGTGACCGCTCGGCGCCATTTTTGGTATGTCCCACTGATAGAAGACGTGCGTGTCTGTGCCGTTTCTCTTCCTGATCAGCGGTGCACACACAGCGGCAGCAGCTTGGCAGCGGCGGACAGCACACCTACAGTGACTGTGGAGGGCATACAGAACAGCAAGTATAGCTGACTTTTCCCTGGGGTGTCGGTGGCGGCGGTGCAGAGTCCTCCTGGGCATATCCTGGTCGCTCTGTGGGGCAGTTTGGTGGGGCAGCATTGTGGGGGTGTCATGGCCCATAGGCCTTCAAAGTGTTCCGGTGGTTCAATGGCGGCTGAACCTGCGGGTTCTTCTCCGGAGGGGTCCACAGAAGCGCAAGCTGCATTGGGACCTCTGGTTCCCCTGGATCAGCTAACATCCATTTTTGGGAGAGTTTTCCGCCCAGGGGGTACTGAGCCGCGCAAAGGGGGAGACTAAAAAGCGTCCACCCCCTCCTCCTTCTTCTGAGGAGGAATCTGAACCGGAAGGGGGCTCTGTGGTCACAGGGACCCCCGTGGAGCTTTCGGATGGTGAATTGGAGCCCTCAGAGGGTGAGGAGCACCAGGGGGCATCAGTGGCGCGCGAAAGGGTGTTAGTGGCCTCCCTGATCACCGACATCCATGAGTCGATTGGACCAGACTGGGGAGTCGCAAGAGCCTACCTACGTTTGTGGGTCTTTTAAACCGACGCGGACCCCTAAGGTGTTTCCTTATGTCCATTTTTTTTTTACCAGTTTGTGTACAAGGAATGGCAGCGTCTGCAGAATTCCTTTTCACTGCCCAAACGTTTCTCTGTGCGCTATCCTTTTGAGGACAGCCTTTTGAAGAAGTGGGCATCCCCCGCAGTGGACCCTCCCATGGCTCGCCTGAATAAGGCGACGACCTTTCCGTTGGAAGGGTCACCATCCTTTAAGGATCCGGCCGATAGACAGACGGAGGCGGTGTCCAAGGCATTGTTCTTGGTGGCGGGGACGGCCATGAGGCCGGCTCTGGCATCGGCCATGGTGGCGCAGTCACTCACAGAATGTGCGACGGAGTTGCAGAACGATTTTGGCTGCAGGTGCTCCCCTGAGGCTTTGCAGCGGGCAGACCACCTGGTGCAGGGTCTCCGTTACCTGTGTGACGCAGCTTTGGACCTGCTCCCTATGCTGTCAAAGATGTCTGTTTTTGCAGTCATTATCAGACGGTTATTGTGGTTGCGGTGTTGGTCTGATGACCACGCGTCCAAAAAGGGCCTCACGGACCTCCCTTTTCGGGGTGGTCGTCTTTTCGGGCGCAACTGGATGAAATCATTAAGGATTTAACCGGGGGGGAAGAGTACTTTTCTTCCAGAACCCAAGCGGCGGGATTACCGCTGTAAGCCGGGGTCTTCATCTTCGGGCCAGAAGCCGTTTTTTTCATCCGCCCGGTTCAGCAGGCAAGTGCTCACGGCCCGGCAAGTCTGCCACGGGGTCTGGCAAGCGGCCCTGGCAGCGCAGGCCCGAAAAGACGGAGGACAAGTCCTCCGCATGATGAGTTGTTCCTGCCCGACTCTCGGGTGGGGGGCCGGCTTCTGGGGTTCGCAGACCGGTGGACCGCTCGCATCTCCGATATGTGGGTGCGGGAAGTGGTGTCCTCCGGGTACAAGTTAGAGTTCAGTACTTTACCCCCAGACAGGTTTTTCCCATCAAACTTGAGCCTCCCTACGGGGTGTCGGGAAGCTCTGTTGGGGGCTGTTCAGACGCTGTCCGAACAAGGGGTAATTGTGCCGGTCCCTCCGTTGGAAAGGTTCCACGGTTTCTATTCGAACCTCTTTGTGGTGCCCAAAAGAGGTGGGGTCAGGACAGTTCTGGACCTGAAAGCGCTCAATCACTTTGTGAGAGCACGGAAATTCAGGATGGAACCAGTCCGTTCGGTCATGGCCGGCCTTCACCAAGGGGACTTCATGGCGTCTCTGGACATCAGGGACGCTTATCTTCATGTTACCTTTTGTCTCCGGCATCAGTGTTTCCTGCCCTTTGCGGTAGGGGATCTACATTACCAATTTGTGGCACTTCCCTTCTGTCTGGCCTAGGCTCCTCGGGTCTTCACCAAGCTGTTGGCTCCGGTGCTGGCTCTATTGAGGCAGAGAGGCATTGCTGTGGTAGCATACCTCGACGATCTGCTCCTGCGAGCGGAGTCAGCTTCGGCTCTGGAGGACAATGTTGCTAGCACCATGGCCTCGGTGAGAGACTTCGGCTGGCTGATCAACCTGCAGAAGGGTCTAATATTGGATACGGAGCAGGCGAAGGTGTTCCTACATCCGGCCAAGTTGCTGACGCTGCAAGCAGCGGTGCGATCCCTGCTGTTACGTCGGTGGTCCTCCTTACGGTTCTGTATGCGGGTGTTGGGGCTCATGGTCTCGGCCTTCGAGGCGATACCATACGCCCAGAGTCACACTCTGCTCCTGCAGCGAGCGATCCTGTTACGGTGGGACAAGTCTCCGTTGTCCCTGGACCAGCTGATCAATTTGGATCATCAAACCAGGGGTCATTGACCTGGTGGCTCCGGGCCCCAGCATTGACTTTGAGAAAGTCGTTCCTTCCCCTGAATTGGTCGATAGTCACGACGGATGCCAGCCTATCGGGCTGGGGAGGGGTCCTGGGGCAGTTGTCTGCTCAGGGCTGTTGGTCGACACAGGAATCGCGCCTTCCAATAAATGTGCTGGAGCTGATGGCAATCGGGCACTGTCTCTCCCACTGGTCGGCAAGGCTGCTCGGTCTCCCGGTTCGGGTTCAGTCGGACAACGCCACGGCGGTGACCTACGTGAACCATCAGGGCAGAACAAGGAGCTCGGCAGCAGCTGTGGAGGCGGCCCACATTTTGAGGTGGGCAGAACTTCACGTGCCGGCAATCTCCGCCATCTACATCCTGGGCGTAGAAAACTGGCAAGAGGACTTTCTCAGTCGCCAGACTCTGGATCAGGGGGAATGGTCTCTGCATCCAGAAGTGTTCCTCCAGATTTGCAAACGGTGGGGCACGCCAGACGTGGACTTAATGGCGTCCAGGTTCAATCACAAGGTGCAGACCTTTGTGTGCAGGACAAGGGATCCGTTGGAGGCCGCCACGGATGCACTAGTCGTACTTTGGTCCCGGTACAGGCTTCTGTACGCCTTTCCTCCTCTCAAGCTTCTACTGCGGCTCCTGCGCAGGATAGAAGCGGAGGGAATCCCAACAATCCTCGTGGCTCTGGATTGGCCTCGGCGCCCTTGGTACGCCGACATGGTGCGGATGGTAACAGATGTTCCCTGGCGGCTCCCGCTTCGTGAAAATCTGCTGTCACAGGGACCCATCCTGCACCCTGCTTTACCCTCGCTGGCTTTGACGGCTTGGCTATTGAGTCCCATGTGCTGAGGGATAGTGGTGTTTCTGACTCCGTGTACCCTACCATGCTTAAGGCGCATAGGTGTACGTCGCGCAAGATATATCATTGCACCTGGAAGGCTTATATTGCCTGGTGTGAGGCGGGGGGTTGGAACCCCCGCTCTTTCTCTATATCCCGGGTGCTGGCCTTTTTGCAGCAAGGCCTGGATAACAATTTGGCTTTGAGTACACTCAAGGGTCAGATTTCGGCTCTAGCGGTTCTTTTTCAACGTCCTTTAGCTACGCATTCTTTGATACGTACATTGGTACAGGGTGTACATCAGGTAGCTCCTCAAGTACGGTCGCCGTTGGCACCGTGGGTTTCAAATTTAGTACTTTCTGTACTGCAGAAACCGCCATATGAGGGAGATTCCCTTACAATTGCTGTCACAAAAGGTGGCTTTTTTGGTGGCCATTACATCCTCTAGGCGGGTGTCTGAGTTGGCGGCTTTGTCATGTAGGTCTCCCTACTTGGTCCTTCATAAGGATAAGGCGGTGCTGCGCCCTTCTCCTTCGTTCTTACCGAAGGTGGTTTCCTCTTTCCACATTAATGAGGACATTGTTCTCCTTTCATTGTGTCCACACCCGTCTCATCCCAAGGAGATTGCTTTGCACTTTTTAGATGTAGTAAGGGCTCTGCGGGTGTATTTGTCAGCTACAGCTTCTTTTCGGAAGTCTGATGCTTTGTTTGTACTGACGGAAGGACCGCATAGAGGTTTGGCGGCCTCGTCAGCTACTAGGATGTGCATAAACCCACGTGTCCTGAATAGAGGCTGCGTCTGTCAATGAACTCAGAGAAAAGGATTTTACGGTAAGTTCTTAATAAAATCCTATATATTATTATTTTTTTTTTTTGTTATGGGGAAACTTAAAAGGCCTTTGACCTTTTGAATTCCTCCTGAAAAATAGCAGTGCGCTTCCTGGTATTACTTTATTAGCCCTCCAAGGCACCCCAACGGGTCATGTTTTCAGGCTCACCATTATTTTGCACAGGTGATTTTATCAGTGGGATTGGACATGAGGAGGGCACTGTATTACGACAGTGGTTTGGAAAACTGAGCAATAGAACCAGGATTTATGGAATCGTTCTTCAGTGTGGTGCACTCCTGCCATCAAACCCTCCATAGTTCCAATTTCATTGACCTTACATATTCACAAACCAGAGGTGCAGAAGTCTCCAGTATAGTGCAATGCAGGTTTTTGCATATGTCAGTTGGAAATTAGTCATGGATTTTATCCCAAAACTCTTGTGTGACTGGACAGTCCCAAATAATATGTAGTAACCACCCTGCATGCTGTTGGTATCTCCAGCAAAGGTGTGAGCAATGCAGGAACATTTTATCTAAGGTTTTCGGTACCCAATACCAAAGAGTTAACAGTTTCCAACAAAATTCTTATATTCTGCTATAAATGGAAGATTTGTGTGCAGTTTGCAATACCCTCTGTCATCAGGGTCACATTCAGGTTTCTTTCCCAGCGTGTTAGGAATGACAGGGGCAAGGTGATCAGGAAACTGTAAGAGGCGCTTATATGAAACAGAATGTCCATGAATGGGAGAAGCTTCTAAACTGAGTTGCTTGAAGGCAGTGGAACTGGTTGAGGGGATGAATTCCCTGAAGGTTTGAGTTGAATTTGGGATATGGATTTAAACCGGGTCAGTGCGTCCTGTTCTGTTTTATAGCCTCTAAGCCAGTGGTTCTCAGCTCCTGTCCTCAGGACCCACTAATAGGCCAGACGTTTAAGTATTACCTTGGAGATGCAGACTAGAATATTGCAATCACTGAGCAGCAAATGATATCACCTGTGATGTATTTCAGTTATCCTGCAAAGCTGGCCTGTTAGTGGGTCCTGAGGACAGGAGTTGAGAACCACTGTTCTAAGCATTTGGTAGATTTTTCTAAATTTTAGTTATAACAGATCATCTAAAGAAAGTGCCCTTTTGTGCTGTGTTGTGTTCATGCATTTATTTCTATGTTTAGGGGAAGGGTGAATACACTATGGAGTACCAGAAGTACCAGCCTTGCTTAGCCAGTGTTCAAGAAGAAATCATCAACAAATATCTTGAGGCAACGGGCCAGCTTCCAGCAAAGAAAGGAAAGTACAAGAGTTGATCTTGCTTCTGATCCCTAATTAGAGACTTGAGCCCAGCTATGCTTTTTATTTTCTGAGATTTCCCACCAATGGTTACCTTTCTACTAAGTCACCTTTACATTCCAGCCATGCATGGAGTGTGGTCACAGCAGATATTAAAGGTTCATGGCTGGTTTTTGTGAAACCCCTTAAACCTGTGATGTAGTTCACATAATCCACAAAGCTCAGACTCAATTTGGATATGGTGAAAACTTAGAGTTCATCTTATGAAGAAATCACATGTTCCTACAGGCTGTTTGGGTGAAAAGTCTTCATCTTCTGTCTCACCCAAGTGATGTTTGTGAATTCAGACTAAATTGTAGACTGCTCTTTTCTTGGGGAAGGAAACCATACTCTTCCAGTATCCTGGAAATTCAACAGCTACGTTACTGTCTAGCATTTCACTTCCAACTTTTTTCTCTTCAGGAATCATCACAGCGATTCACCACAGTGAAATAAAGTTTATTAATGCTGTTTCAACCTTCACTTTACGATCTGTCATTGCATCGACAACTTAAAGGTCCT
>BLSH010552316.1:1952899-1971556 GCA_018402905.1 Glandirana rugosa | reverse complement strand
CCCAAAAAAGTGTCAAAACGTTCCAACATGTCCGCCCCAATATCGCAGTACCGCTAAAAATCGCAGATCGCCGCCATTACTAGTAAAAAATAAAAAAAAAATAAAAACCCCAAAAATGAATTCTCATCATCCGTAAACGCGACCACTTTTGCGCAAACCAATCAATAAACGCCGATTGCGGATTTTTTTATCGCAAATATGAGGAAGAATATAAATCGGCCAAAAACGTTGAAAAAAATGTTTTTTTATATTTTTTTTTGGATTTGTATTTTAGCAAAAAGTAAGAAATTTGGGTTTTTTTGCAAAATTGTCGCTGTTCTTTTGTTTATAGCGGCGATCAGAAATGACGCAGAGGTGATCAAATACCACCAAAAGAAAGCTCTATTTGTGGGAAAAAAAGGACGCAAATTTCGTTTGGGTACAACGTCGCACGACCGCGCAATTGTCAGTTAAAGCGACGCAGCGCCGAATCGCAAAAAGGGCTCCGGTCCTAAAGCTGGAAATCCTTCCGGGGCTGAAGTGGTTAAATAGGAAGCCAATGCAAGCCGGATAAATCTCTGTGAATCGGTATCAGTGGATGAACTGAATTGGTCTTATCACTGAGTAACCATCATGACTAAAGGATGATGCAGTCACATTTGCCCCTTATAATACATTTGTGACTGTGTTGGACTTTTTGGCTCTCTAGATTGTTTGGGTTAGTAAGTTTTCCTTGATACACCCAAACTACCTTTATAATGACATTTGTTTTGTTTTTTGTAGCAATTGTATTTAGCGGCGTACCTTCTTAGTTTCCTCATATTTACATCACATATTCGAAATACTGGTTGGAATTTATCTACTTGTGACATAAACCATTAAAAATGTGTGCGTTTATTATTTCACTACTAAGACTCCTGCCAGAAAGGTTTCAAGATGAGTGTTTCTTAATTTTTTTATACTTAGATTCCTTCCTTCTTAAAATGACTACACATGTTTTATTTAAAATGGGCTTATCTCCTCATAGTGAGGCTGTCATTCTTTGGTACTGTGCTGCAAACACTTATTCATTGAATGATTATTTGATGGCATAAGTGATTGAGAATAAAGGGTTTTATCAAATATTGTGACACGAGATTGATGGAAAAGCTTCTCTTATCCAACCCATCTCCTGTTAATTTTTTTAAATCCTATTGCATCTTTAAGCAACTAGAACTCCCATGTTACGTTGATAACCAAAGTCTAAGGTTATGTGATCTCCCATTAATTATAAACATGGAGAATTTTATTTTTCTAACTGCAGTAACTCTAAAACATGAAAGACAGAGGTCGTAAAAATATCTTTGTTCACAAATGCAACCTCTCAGCACAATGTGTGCTTCCTTTCTCCCTGGATAGATATGTGGGGGGGAATCTTTTCTATTTACCTACTCCTCTGCAGTAGAAATGAGGCCCTCAATAAACTAGGATTGCTTTGAGTCCCTCCTTTTTTATTCAATCACTTCAGCTCCGCAAGTATTTACCCCCTTTCTGACTAGAGCACTTTTTGCAATTTGGCACTGCTTCATTTTAACTGACAATTGCGCGGTTGTGCGACGTTGTACCCAAACAAAATTGACGTCATTTTTTTCCCCACAAATAGAGCTTTCTTTTGGTGGTATTTGAACACCTCTGTGGTTTTTATTTTTTGCGCTATAAACCAAAAAAAGTGACAATTGTGAAAAAAAATTTTTTTTACTATAAGACATATCCAAAAGAAAAAATATAAAAAAACAAATTTCTTCCTCAGTTTAGGCCAATATGTATTCTACATATTTCTGGTAAAAAAAATCGCAATAGGCGTATATTGATTGGGTTGCGCAAAAGTTATTGTGTCTACAAACTATGGGAATAGATTTATGGCATTTTTATTATTATTCATTTTTTTTACTAGTAAGATTTTTATCGAGACTGCGACATTGCCGCTGAAAGATTGCACACTTTTGACACTTTTTTGGGACCAATGACATTTATTCAGCGATCAGAGCTTTAAATAGCCACTGATTACTGTATAAATGTCATTGGCAGGGAAGGGGTTAAACTGTAGGGGCGATCATGGGTTTTACTGTGTTTTAACTGTGTGTGGGCTGGCTCGGGCATGACAGATCTAACTGTTCCCGATTACTGGGAACAGTAGATCTGTCATATGTCCCCTGACAGAAAGATCCGTCGTGTTTACATTGCCCGCAAATCGTGGGGTGACGTACAATGACGGCGGTTTGCGCAGCCGAGCCAACCTGCCGCAGTACAACTGCGACGGCTGGGTCGGCAACTGGTTAATACATGACAGGATTCGCAGAGCTTGTGGTATTTAGGTTTAAATGTGTTTACAGCAGAAGCTATTGCTATTGCAACTGGGTAACATATAATAAAGAGCATAACTCTCTATCAGCTCAAAAGGGAGTATACAAAATATTTCATGCAATATTTCATGTTTACCTGTTAAAAAAAATAAATATTTTAGTCTTTACTCCCTGTCATTTTAAATAAAATCTGTACACAACCACTGTATAGTCATTTTATGTGTAACATTGAATTGAAAACTTTGCATGCAAAGTCATGAGTTGTACTACATAGAGTGGTAATACAACAGATCTGTTGCATAGAAGTGCTACCTAAAGTGTATGTAAAGGCATTTTTTTTTTTTTTTTGTTTTGTAAAGAGTAGACACAAGTTAGACCCTCTGTCAAGTTATTGTGCATTCCAACTGGGGAGATTTACCCTCTTTATTTGTGCTGGTTCCAATTGACAGAGATAAAAATACTGGGAAATCTACTGCAAGAGGTGATGGTTATTTTCCAAACGAGGTTGAATGTTGTAAGATGGGAATCCATCTTACTTTGGTAACATTTATTCCCATTTCCTTTTGGGACAGGAAGTAAGGACTGATTCATACCTAGGTATTTTTCTTTTAAATCAATGGAAGTGCATCAAAAACGCATGTCAAGGCATGTGAATCAATGTGCGTTGAACAGTATTAGGATGTGTGTTGAAATCTTAAGTCAGTGCATTGCAAAGCACTGCTGTGTTTGCTTTGCAATGCGTGAATATGCCCTAAAACAAAACCTCCCCAGTGGGACACAGATAGCAAAACATTTATAACTTGATCTGCTTCAACCTTCCCTATCCAATTCTTATCCCTTGCCTTATCTCTTCCTATCCAATCCAGGACTAATACAAGTTTTAGCATATACAATATAACACTTTAAAACTAAAATATTCAGGCAGCTGCACATACACAAAATGGCCCTACTACTAATCCAAAAAATAAACCATGGGCTCTTGCATCTCGCCCGGACCTGCTGTCCCAAGGACCCATATTCCATCCTGCTTTACGAACGCTAAATTTAATGGTATGGCTATTGAGACCACAGTCTTTAGATATGGAGGTATTTCATGTTCAGCCTTGGGTACGGTTAAAGGGCAGATCTCTGCCTTATCTAATTTTTTTCAGAGGCCAATTGCATCACATTCATTGGTGCGGGCATTTATGAAGGGAGTGGTGCGCATTGTGCCAACGGTGAAACCGCCCTTATGTCCTTGGGATCTAAATCTGGTGCTATATGTATTGCAGAAGCAGCCCTTCTAGCCTATTCCATTAGTCCTATTGTTAAGGAAATTGTTTTTTTTTGGTTGCTATAACCTCGGCAAGACGAGTGTCAAAATTGGCCGCCCTCTCTTGTGGGGAGCCATATTTTGGTCTACACCAAGATAAGGTGGTTATGCATCCTCGGTTGTATTTTTCCAAAAGTGGTTTCCAATTTCCATTTAAACCAGGATATTCTCCTGCCCTCCTTTTCTCCTTACGTTCACTGACAGACGCAGCTCTCCATTGACTTTGTGGGGTTTATGTTCGTCCCTCTAGGAGTTAACTAGGCAGGGAAAAGAATCAGCTGGCCCCTCCCCTGGGGGCCGTCCTCTCTTCCTACATTAAACCCCCTCACAGTATAGCTCTTCAGTTTCAATGCCTAGTTCGCAAGGAGTTGACCTGGCTTCCCTATAGGGAACTGCGGTCCTGTTATGACCATTTTTTATTTTTTACTGCAATCAAGATGATCTGCTATCAAGAAGCCGGTCGGGGCATAGAGAGTCCTGGAGCTCTGTACTTTCCCCGACCTGGCCAGCATGATGCGAAGCCAGTCCCACTATGGGGACCCGCCGCATCTTACCCGTTCCATGCGGGAGGCCCGGGTTGGAATTCCCCTGATGGTCCCCTTTACCGATGCGTTCGGCAGGGCGACTTTGGGCCTGCAGCATACCGCCATCATGGGCGCAAAGTCTGCATTCGGGTGGCTACCGTGGCGTCGGACCGGTAAGTGAGCGCCCTGCCTTCCCCCCTGTTACAGGGTGTGAAGAGGGCCCGACGTCCGCAAACTCGTGATTTTCACGGTGACAGCAGCTTGTCCGGGGTAGCCACCGGTGGGATCAGCTCTCCATCTTGCCCCCTGCCACACCTCGCCCCCCCCCCCCCAGCACCGTGCGATCGTTCGGCTTTCTCGTCCGGATCGCCATGCGCCATTCGGCCGCCATTTTGCGGCGGACCGCCGCCATTTTGCCGTAGCCGCGGACATTTTTAGTCTATGGGGCTTTCCCTCTAGCGCTCGGAGCGGCCATTTTCGGTACTGCACGTTGCCTGAGAGGGGTATTCGGCCTCTAGTGTTTCCTGGCGGCCATTTTCACTGCATGCTCTGCACATTCTACACGTGGCTGCAGCTTCTCTCTCTCCTCTCAAGAAATGGCGGTGACAGGGGCAGCTCTTACTGACGATCTGCGCTAGCAAGGCAGCGGAACTGCAAGTATAGCTGGGCTCCCTCCGGGTGGTGGTGGGGTGCTGTCCTCTGACTACCTGTGGGTGTGTGGCTGTGTGCGGGGCGTCCCTTCCATCCCTGTGTCATTTCTGGCAATGGCTGATCTCCCTGCTGAACCTGCTGAGGTGGCATCAGCAGCCACGCAGTCTGACCAAGGGGCTTTTCTCACCCAGCTACGGGCTTATCACTGAGTTTTTTCCACGTGGGGACGCCGCTCCGTGGGTCCCCAGGGAGCGTCCCCCTCCTTTATCCTCAGGGGAAGATTCTGAGCCGGAGGTGGCTTCCATGGTCTCAGGGACCCCGGGGGACCTGTCTGATGAGACGGGCGGTGACAGTGTGTTAACTGAGGGGGACCAGGGGCCAGCTGCTGACCAGGAAAAAGTGCTGGTTGCTGCTATTATCGCTGGCATTCACACTAAGTTGCAGCTGGATCAAGATGGCGAATCGCGATCTGCTTATGTGTGCGGGTCTTCTAGGCCCCCCAAGGCCCCCAAGACCTATCCTTACAATTAATTTTTTGACCATTTCCTATATCGTGAATGGCAGCACCCTCAGCGTTCCTCCTCACTGACTACACGTTTTGCTGTACGCTATCCCTTTGAGGAGAGCTTCCTAAACAAATGGGAATCACCTGTGGTGGATCCACCTATTGCACGCCTTACCAAGGTGACTACCATTCCTATGGAAGGGACTCCTTCCTTCAAGGATCCCGCTGATAAAAAGAGGCACTTTTGAAGTCCCTGTTCTTGAATGCGGGCTCTGCTGTGCGGCCTGCTTTGGCTGTGGCCATGGCAGCGCAGCATCTCTCTGAATGCATGGAGGAACTTAGGAAGGACCTGGTAGGCGGTCGCCTGATGGAGGCACCGCAGAAGGCTGAGTTTTTACTCCAGGGGATTAATTACCTCTGTGATGCGGCCGTGGATGTTCTGCCTTTGCTGTCCAGAATATCGATATCGGCCGTCAGACTTCGTAGAATTCTTTGGTTGCATTCCTGGTCGGGTGACCACGCTTCCAAAAGAGGTTTGGCTGACCTCCCTTTTCAGGGTGGGTGCCTATTTGGCTCGCGTCTTGATGAAATCATCAAGGATTTCACGAGAGGTAAGAGTACCTTCCTTCCGGAGCCCCGCAGGCGTGAGTTTCGCCGCAGTCAGGAGCCTTCTACGTCGGGTCAGAAGAAGCCTTTTCGTGCCTCAGGCGCAGCAAGCAAAGGGACCCGTTCCAGTAAGGTTGCTGCAGGGGCCGGACGTCGGCAGTGGCATCGCAAACCAGGAAAGACGGAAGACAAGTCTTCCTCGGCCTGATGGGTTGCCCCCACGCGAGTGTCGGGTGGGGGGACGTCTTCGGGGGTTCGCAGATCGGTGGCTGGCTCACATTTCCGACCTCTGGGTCCGGGAGGTGGTGTCCACCGGGTACAGGATAGAGTTCATCACTCTACCCCCAGACAGGTTCTTCCCATCAAATTTAAACCTCCCGCAGGAGCGCAGGCAGGCCCTTTCCAGGGCGGTACGGGTCCTCTCAGACCAGGGAGTGATTGTACCGGTTCCCCCAGGAGAGAGATTTCGAGGTTTTTACTCGAATCTTTTTGTGGTACCCAAGAAAGGGGACAGATTTCGGCCCATCCTGGACCTGAAGGCCCTAAACAAGTTTGTCAGGGCGCGAAAGTTCCGGATGGAGTCTGTTCGGTCGGTTGTGGCCGCCCTTCACCAGGGGGAATTCTCTGCATCGTTGGACATAAAGGATGCGTACCTCCATGTACCCATCCATCCGCAACATCAGCGCTTCCTGCGGTTCGCTATTGGGGATCGCCATTTTCAATTTGTAGCTCTCCCTTTCGGCCTGACCTCCGCGCCCCGAGTATTCACAAAGTTGCTAGCCCCGGTGTTGGCGTTGCTGCGTCAGGGGGCATTGCCATAGTGGCATACCTGGACGATCTGCTCCTGCGAGCGGACTCTGTCTCTGCCCTGGAGGAGAATGTGAACATCACAATGGCCTCATTGCTGGACTTCGGCTGGTTACTCAGCCTGAAGAAGTCGTCAGTGTCTCCTTCCTGCCATCTGGAGTATCTGGGTCTCATTCTGGACACAGAACAGGCGAAGGTGTTTCTCCCTCCGACAAAACTGCAGGGCTTACAGTCGGCTGTGCGCACCCTTCTATCGCACCGTCGGTCTTCCTTGCGGTTCTGTATGAGGGTGCTGGGGCTCATGGTCTCGTCGTTCGAGGCGATACCTTTTGCCCAGAGTCACACTCGTTTGCTCCAACGAGCAATTCTGGCTCAGTGGGACAAGTCCCACCGGTCGTTGGATCTTCCGATTCGGCTGGGCCCTCAGACCAGGGTGTCTCTGACCTGGTGGCTTCGCGACTCGGCCCTCACTCAGGGGAAGTCGTTCCTGCCCCTTCAGTGGACGGTAATCACCACGGACGCCAGCCTGACGGGCTGGGGTGGAGTCCTGGGACAGCTATCAGCCCAGGGTCGTTGGTCGGCCCAGGAGGCTTGCCTGCCCATCAACGTGCTGGAGCTGAGAGCAATCAGGCTGTGTCTTTTTCATTGGACAAAGAGATTGCAAGGCTGTCCGATCCGAATTCAATTGGACAATGCCACCGTGGTGGCGTATGTAAATCATCAGGGCGGCACACGGAGCCCAGCGGCGGCTGCGGAGGCAGCTCTGATTCTGCATTGGGCGGAACTTCACGTTCCGACGATCTCAGTGATTTACATCCCAGGTGTGGAGAACTGGCACGCGGACTTTCTCAGTCGCCAGAAGCTGGACCAGGGGGAGTGGTCCCTCCACCCGGAGGTGTTCAATCAGATTTGCCACAGATGGGGGTCACCGGATGTGGATCTCATGGCGTCCCGGTTCAATCACAAAGTGAGAACCCTTGTGTTCAGAACAAAGGATCCGTTGGCAGTGGCCACGGATGCTCTGGTGGTCCCCTGGAGCCATTATCGTCTCCTGTACGCCTTCCCTCCGGTACATCTGCTTCCGAGATTGGTGCGCAGAATAATGATGGAGGGAATACCGACCATTCTGGTGGCCCCAGATTGGCCCCGGTGCACCTGGTACGCCGACGTGGTGCAAATGGTGGCAGACGCCCCTTGGTGGCTTTCGATGCGAGACTATCTCCTGTCTCAAGGACCCATATTGCACCCTGCTTTACCCTCGCTGGCTTTGACGGCTTGGCTATTGAGTCCCAGGTGCTGAGGGATAGGGGAGTGGCCGACTCCGTGATCCCTACTCTGTTGAAAGCTCGCAAGTGCACTTCTCGCAAGATTTATCACCGCACCTGGAAGGCTTACATTGCTTGGTGCGAGGCGGAGGGCTATAACCCTCGCTCGTTTGTCGTCTCCAGGGTCCTGACCTTTTTACAGCAGGGCCTGAATAAGCATTTGGCCTTGAGTACTCTCAAGGGCCAGATCTTGGCCTTAGCCATACTCTTTCAAAGACCTTTGGCTTCGCACTCTCTGATTCGTACCTTTGTACAAGGTGTGCGACATGTGGCGCCTCGGGTGAGATCCCCGATGGCTCCGTGGGATCTGAATCTGGTGCTTTCTGTTCTTCAAAAACCACCTTATGAAAAGATCAGGGAGATCCCCTTACAACTTCTGTCGCAGAAGGTGGCTTTCTTAGTTGCCATCACTTTTGCCAGACGAGTGTCGGAATTGGCTGCCCTATCGTGCAAGTCTCCTTATTTAGTGATGCATAAGGATAAGGCGGTCTTGCGACCCCTTCCTTCTTTTCTTCCGAAGGTAGTCTCTTCTTTTCATATCAATGAAAATATTGTTCTGCCTTCATTGTGCCCTCGTCCATCGCACCCGAAGGAGTTCGAGTTGCATGCTTTGGACGTAGTAAGGGCCTTACAGGTGTACTTGGCTGCTACAGCTCCTTTTCGTAAAGCTGATGCCTTGTTTGTTCTGCCAGAGGGCCCGCGCAAAGGATTGGCGGCCTCTTCGGCTACGATTTCTCAGTGGATTAGAAAAACCGTGACCCATGCATATTCTGTTCGGGGCAAGGTTCCCCCTTTTCCGGTCACGGCTCATTCTACCCGGGCGGTTAGTACTTCCTGGGCCTTCAGACACCAGGCCTCGGTGTCACAGGTGTGTAAGGCGGCCACTTGGGCCTCGGTTCACACTTTCACTAAGTTTTACGAAGTTGATGTGTTTGCATCTTCGGATGCTGCTTTTGGCCGCAAAGTTTTGCAGGCGGCAGTGTAGGCGCGACTGGCGCCTTCTCAGAGGTTCAGTTGTTAGCGTTTACCCACCCCTCTTTTTTTGACACAGCTTGGGGACGTCCCCACAAAGTCAATGGAGAGCTGCGTCTGTCAGTGAACATAAGGAGAAAAAGGGATTTTATTAAAACTTACCATAAAATCCTTTTCTCCGAGTTAACTGACAGACGCAGCACCCACCCCTCTGGGCTCTGTTTTGGTACGGCTTGTGTACAAACGGAAGAGCTATACTGTGAGGGGGTTTAATGTAGGAAGAGAGGATGGCCCCCAGGGGAGGGGCCAGCTGATTCTTTTCCCTGCCTAGTTAACTCCTAGTGGGACGAACATAAACCCCACAAAGTCAATGGAGAGCTGCGTCTGTCAGTGAACTCGGAGAAAAGGATTTTACGGTAAGTTTTAATAAAATCCCTTTTTTTCCTGAATCCAAGGACTACGAAGGAAAGGTTACTGCACACACTCAATGTAGTTTGGGTAGTTAAGGTTTATTTGAAGATGTTTGCTCCTGTTGGGAAGACTGATGCCTTTTTGTCCTGCCAGATGGTCCTATGAAAGGACATGCAGCGATAAGTACAACTATTTCTAAATGGATTTGTCAGGTTATTGTCCAGGCATATGGTTTAAGGGGTAGGGTTCCACCCTTTGACTTGAAAGCACATTCCACTAGAAGGGTGAGTGCTTTGTGGGCAGTGCATTATCAGGTGTCAATGGCTCAGATTTGCAAGGCTGCTACTTGGTCTTCAGTCCATACATTTGCCAGGTTCTACCAGGTGGATGTTAGGGCTCAAGAAGGGACTGTGTTTGGTCACAGTGTGCTGCAAGCATAAGTCTAGGTTCTTTATCCAGTGGTGGGCTTAGGATTACTGTGTTCCACCCCCTCAGGGGCATTGCTTTAGGACATCCCAGTTAGTTATTATGGTCTGCTCCTTGTCCCGTGATGTACGATAAAGAAAAATTGATTTTTTCCTACAGCTTACCTGTAAAATCCTTTTCTTGGAGTACATCACGGGACAGAGAGGTCCCGCCCCTCTTTTTCTGGGATTTGTACTGCTTGCTACAAAAACTGAGGTACTCCTGGTGTGGGAGGGATTATATGGGGGGAACTTCCTGTCTATTGGTTGCCAGTGTCCGTTCACCTATAGATGACGTATAACCCAGTTAGTTATTATTATGGTCTGCTCTGTGTCTCATGATGTACTCCAAGAAAAGGATTTTAGAGGTAAGCTGTAGGAAAAATCTATTTTTAGCACGTTTTCATGCATCACCAATAGAGCATCCCATTCACTTGAATAGTCCGCCCTATGCATGAAAAATGCACCAAAGAAGTTCCAGAACCTTTTTGGGAGTGGAGTGTGGTGAGTTTTTTAGCGTGTTTGCTACATGCTAAAATGTGCATCTGCTAACCAGATGTCAAAATATAACCTCATGATAATTATTGTTTTATATATATATATATATATGATTGTACCCCCTGTAAGTTTTCCCACTTACAAAGAAATGAGGGGTTTATAATTGTTATTTACTTTTTTGTTACTTTTTAACCATTTAATAAATGCCAAGTTTTTTACGCACTAATTATTGATTTTTACTTCTTGAGTTTAACCCACTGAGTGCTGCCACTTCTCTCTGCCTCAGTGCTTCGAACATTCCCATGATGTTTTTAGGCTAGCTGCCCTGGGCAAACCCATCTTGATTATTGACTTGGATCACATGGTTGAACGTTTTATTTAAGTCCAGGTTGATGCGCTCTAGGATTTTTTTTTTGTTGCTTCATTGGTAAAACAATACACCACCATGGATTGAAATACCGCAGTGCCCACAAGGTCCTCCTCCTCAAGAAGGCACATGTATAGGATTCTCTGAAGTTTGTCAATGAACATCTAAATGATTCAGAGAAGGATTGAGAGAAAGTGCTGGGGTCAGATGAGACCAAAATGTAGCTCTTTGTCATTAACTTGACGCACCGGGTTTGGCGGAAGAAAAATTTTGACTTTGACCCTAAGAACACCATCCCTTCAGTCAAGCACAGAGGTGGAAACATAGTTTGGGGCTATTTCTCTGCTAAAGGTACAGGCCGACTTTGCAACATTTGAGGGGCCATGTATTGTAAAATCTTGTATGAGAACCTTCTTCCCTCAGCCGGAACACTGAAGATAGAGAAGATCTCCTGAGATGTGTGCAAACCTGGTAACCAACTGCAAGAGACCTCTTACCTCTGTGCTTGCCATCAAGGGTTTCTCCACCAAGTACGAAGTAATGTTTTGCTTGGGGATCAAATACTTATTTTACTCTCTGAACTGCAACTCAATTTATAACATTGGTATCGTGGTTTTTTTTTTTTCTGTAATTTTTGGTTGACAATCTGTCTCTATCATTTAAAATACACCTTCATTTCTTTTGTAAGTGGGCAAACATACAAGATCTGCAGGGGATCAAATTATTATTTTCCCCACTGTGTGTGTATATAGATAGATATATCTCTTTCCAATAGACCGCAAAGCCATCATATAAAACTGGAATGCTTGGGTTCCTTAAAGTATTTCTACTGGTAAAATGTACACTTTTGTAATTATGCAGCTGAATGTTCATGAAATGTTTTTGCCTTTTCATTAGATGATTACATGTTTGTAGCCTAATACACAAAGTTAATTACCCAATGTGTATTCTTATAGCTTTTAATTAGTGGCTGGGCAGAGAAGCTGTAAGCCGGGGATTGTTTGCCAGCAGACGATTGCTCCAGCACACTCACAGCTCAGTAGAGGGCGACTTGTCCTTTTGTTCAGTGACTGTATTGGAAGGGATCTCAGGGGACCCTCCCCAGACCACTACCTATAAATAGATGTGTTCAGCTACAGTAAAAGTGTCCTATTAGCAACTAGATGTAATTCAATATTACTCTTTTTACAGGTCTCTGCAAACCAAGGTCATCTTCTGAACAAGTACAGGGTACATTTGTCTTTTCATTAGCAGACACACAATAACAACATGAAAATAGTATAAAACTTTATTTAATTTTTTTTAAGTAGGCAGAAATTATTAGAGGAGTTATCTTCTTACAGGTTAATGGAAAATAGATTACCCATAGGATATCATTTACATTAATATAAGGTGCAAACTACAAAAGCTTGCTAAACAAATCTCTACCAATAGAATTTAATTTCTTATATAAAATTTGTTAGCTGATCAGTGACATTATTTATGATCACTACCCGAAAGCCAAAACTTGGTTGCACAGACGAGGCATAATACATGGGAGAACAGTCTCAGGGCAGGGTTTGGCTAGGGCTCCTTCTACACTGAAATGCTGCAGTATGCATCAATATAGTAAAGAATTTAAAGTGGTTGTAAAGGCTGAAGATTTATACCGTCATGCATTCTATGCTTGAAGGTAAAAACATTCAATAGCAGCCCCCCCAACACCCAAGCCCGATCCAGTGATGTGCACGACAGCTGAGGATCTCCTGGATCTCTCCCCTCTCATTGGCTGAGATACAGCAGTGGGAGCCATTGGCTCCCACTGCTGTCAATCATAGCCAGTGAGGTGGGGGAAGGGGCTGAGCCGTACTCTGTTTTATGGGCACAGACAGCTGACTTGGAAGCAAACAAGCACAAGTGCCCCCATTGCAAGTGACTTGCTATGGAGGCACTTTGGGGGGGGCACAGGGTGCAAAACCATTGCACAGAGCAAGTAAGTATAACAAGTTTGATTTTGTACATTTCCTTTACAAATGCTTTAAGGCTGCCATGACCAAGTGACACCAAAGTCTTTCAAAATGCATTTTCTTCCTTGAGTTTATTAAATGTTTCTTGGTCAGATTTAACAGTACAAGGATTTTTTTTTTAATCCGATATATGTGATTTGTAGAAGATACTGTTGTTATCTGCACAAGTAAAAATGTACACATGGAATTATCAGCAGGCAGAAATTAAAGTGCAAATTTTCACCTCCACACAGTGAGAACCATTTTAGGAGCTGTACCAAGATTCATCAGACAAAGAATTTACAGATTACCATCTCCTGCTGAATTGATAGTATTTCTTTAAAGTGGTTGTAAACCTCTGAAATGAACAAAGCATATCCTGCTAGTGTGTACTTACCTTGACCCAAAGTACCTAGTGTGAGTTCTGCCCACTCTGTCATTCATCTGCATGGGGTCAATTCTGACCACACTTAAGAATCCTGGGAGACTGCCTCACCCCCTTAGCACACAGCAGGTCATTGACAGCCTTGGATGTGCATGTTTCCCTGTGAGACTGTGTAAAGGGGGCTGTGTCCATTCCCTCCACTCAGGATTACACTCTGCTCCTGCTCTATGCTATGCAGCGTGTATCATCAGATCTCTGCCTTCTGAATCTCAGAAATGCTGTGTAAAATTTGTGCTTTAGGAGGATGTACAGGGGAGAGTGCTGCAGCTAAATAGGTACAACTTATGTAGGATGATTCGTTTCATCTCTTTGAATCATTCGGGGCTAGTCACTCATTTCAGTGGGTATACCTAAGGGTTTACAACCACTTTAAATTCTGCCTGTCATAATGTGGAGCCCACTGCATACTTGTCTGATTTTCCATTGATTTTTAAGAGTTGATTTCCTAGGGAGAGGGGAGCAGTGAGACAACAAGACTTGGAAGGTCTTACAGTAATGGATAGAGAAGCGAGTGATATTTTATGAAGTAAACCATCTAGTTTTATTTTGGTTCAGCTCAAAAATGGCAAACCCTTTCATATTTAAATAGTAAGCCACTTCTGTCAGTATGAGAACAATAAACTAAAAAGCCACAGACATACCTTTTAAAATCCCTAAGATATCAAGGCAAACAAATTAGGTTTTACATTTTCTACCAGTTTCAAGAGCTGTCCTGTCACTTTCTGCACCTGCCTACTGGCCCATCAGTATGATGGTAGACCTTACTGGCCAATAGACAGTGAGGGAGAGGGCTGGCCTACGCTTAACTCCTAAAGTGCTGAAATTAGTATATTCGGGTTTCCCAGCATTTTGAGCTCCTGTGGTCCGCGGAAAACTTCAAAAGACATTTTAGTAACATAAAAGTATTGACCGGTTTACTCTAACAGCTCAGTACTTGTGAAAAAATGTATCCCTCAAGCCTCGTACACACGGTTCGATTGTCGTACGGCCGCGATTCTGATTTTTGTCAAAAGCGCGTGTCCATGATTTTGTAAAGCGTAATGATTATACAAATATTGTCGTTCGACAAAGGCAAACGTAGTGACTTACTATGAACGTATAAAGAGGAAGTTCATCTTTGGTGCGTCACCAAAAATTTCCACTAATTTCACTATTAAAAAGGTGATAATGCATGCTGCATTTCATAATTTCAATTGCCGATTCACGAATGTTAATTGTGAATTACGATCGCCAGTTTACACGACCAAACACTTCCGGGTCGTTCCTTGATTCCCAACACTGCTTTATTGAGATTTGTGGCACTAAGTTACTATTTCTAAAACAGTATAATTTTCTTGCCGGGTGTAACATTATTTTATTCTGATTAGCATGTGCTTCTGAAATATATATACACATCTAGTACTAGTTATACATTTATGCAGTTAACTTTAATTATCACAATTCTCCTTATATATAATCAATATATTGCTTAGTCCATCAAGTATTAGCTCTATTTAAAATGTGATTCAACTAGCGGTCCACTAACCTTTGGCCGTTATTATTTGTGAAAGCTGCATGACCACAGTGGGTGAAATAAGACCGATATTAAAGACCTAAGTCTTGGTTCTTAAAATGTTAGAAAATGGCGAGCTAAAAAAAAAAAAAAAAAAAAAAAAAAAAGTGCTGTGTGATGCCACAGCCTCAATATTAACCATTTACAAAGCATACCTTCTATTTAGTGCAAAAAAATAAGCAGCGATGAGCAGTATCCCATAGCAATCAGCTTTATCGTAGCAGAGTTATGATTGTTATGGGTAAGTGCATTTGAGCATTGCTCTTTGCCTTTTTGAAGTTAGATCTATGTCAAAGATTTAGGGCCCATTTACATCATATGTGTTTTTATAACATATTGTGCAAGGAATGTGCATTTTTTTACATGTTTTAGATATGGGAGTGTGGTAGTTAAAGACTTCTCGGCAGCTTTATGTATTTAAAAGCATGTGCAGGATTTTTAATGCTTAATATAAAAATCCATTGGTGAAATCTGTACCATTGAAAACAATAGGACTGCACTTGGTGGTGCAATGTTAGATATGGTAAAGTATAATAAAGTGTAAATGGACCCTAAAACAGTTTTGCCAATCTTCTAAATTGTTCATACTTCTATAATGATATTCATCATGGACTAGTTTAGAATTTCAGCAAATACGAACCCAGATAAACATCAGTATTTTTAGCAATGTCTTAGTGTGTCTGAGACAGACATCCTGCCCAGGCTATAGAATTATATAGTACTTCCAGTAAAAAGGCCAGGCCATAATAATGGGCTGCATAAAAGAGGGATGTCAGTGAAAATTAAAGCTTCCCATAATAGAATAAATTGAGCTTGTAATATAGAGCCTGAGTAAGAAATAGTGAATCAAAGTTGGCCAACTCTGTCTTTTGTACAATCAATTTTTAGAAAATAACTTGTTGTATGTTAGGAACTCATTTTATTTAAAGTTTCCTAGGAAGGCAGATCCCTCTTCTGCTTTGCTACCAGATCCATTCTCTGAGTAATCATGGCAGCTATAGTCCACTTTGGGTGATCTTCCAGGGGCCCATACCACATGCAGATTACATGGCACCATTTCCTAGAGGAGAGGAAGTAAAGTATAATTAAATACATCTTTTTTTTTTTTTATCTGGAATCGAGTTTATATACAGTATGTTTATCCACTGACAAGTAGTTTACCTCTGAAGGTCTTTCATAAAGATAGAGATCGTAATCAAACGCAATGAATTTATCCTGTCGTGGCTGGAAAAAAAAAAAAAAAATGGAAAAATACGACACATTGAACATTTTTTTGTAATTCAAACTTTGTCCAGTTCAGTAACTCAGAGCATTCATTCAATCAGCCATTTAATTAGTAGGTCAACCAGGAAACAAGCATTTTCAAAGAGAGAGTTTATAGCAAATATGCTCTTGTGTTTATATACGAAGGGTCTTCAAATAGGTTCTGCACTTTTTTTTTTCCCCATATATAATACAGATTAAAAAGTGCAGAAACTTTTTGAAGAACCCTCATGTGCACCCCATTAAACCTACAATACAACCTTTACATTTTCCTTTTTCTCTAATACATTGGTGAATAAAGCAAACAACAGATTACATGGCACCTCCAGTCCTCCTTCCACAGCTTTTGTATACTACCTACAAAACATGCATTACAGTGTACATAGATAAATCATCTACAGTCTGTGAGCAAAGAAGCCTACAATTTAATGCCCATAGTCATGCAGATATACTAAGGTCAAGTTTAGTATAAACCAGTTAACATTCCAATGTTCTGGAGGTGTCGTAGAAAACGAGTGCATCTGAAGGAAACTATCAGACTTATGAAGAATATGCAATACTGATGCAGACTTTGTCCGGTTTGGAACTGAACCATACACCACAGCACTGTAGAGCAACCAAGGTAACCATACACTGTAGCCACCATCTTGCTTTTTAAACATGACACTGGGGGTAATGTTGTAAATGTCTGAGCGTAAAGGATTAGGAGGTTGGCACGGTCCCTCCACCATCAAACTTCCTATTAAATAGACTTTGCCACTGGAAAACTGCTTTGGAAGTGAAGGCTTTGAGAGTCAACTGTGATAGGATAGAAAGGTTTAGAAACCTGAAGGTACTATGCACAGACCCCTCTAGATGAAACATGACATTTGGGTAATAGGCTGAAACAAACTTCAATTTTGCAGCTCTTTATAATTTTCCCTTCATATACATGCATCATATTATAGGATATAATTCTATCATATATAAAAAATGGAGTTGCAAGTTATTGCAAAATACCACAAATCTTTATGTAAATCTATGAAACCTTTAATCTGTGCTTCAAACACCTATTAGCAATGTACAGAACCCTAATATGGTTGGTGCTTTATACTTACAATTTGCTTTACGGTCCTGATTTGGGCCATAGTGTAGTCACGGTCTTCTGTAGCCTTATCCACTATAACATAGCTGCTGCCCAAGATGGCTAGTTGCCACACCGGCTCGAATTGTGGTTCAATGTTTCCATAGCTGTCTGATACCAGAGAAAAACGACAAACCATCAATACAGTTTGACAAAATGTACTGGGGGAACTTATTAAAACTGGGTCAGATGTGCAGAGTAACGAACCAGCTTCTAGCTTTAGCTTGTTTAGTTAAAAGGAGAAGTTCAATTTTTGGAAAAAAATAATAAATGCACATTTCTCCTACGTTCACTGACAGACGCAGCTCTTCTTGACTTTGTGGGGGTTTTATGTTCGTCTTACCAGGAGTTAACTAGGCAGGGAAAGAATTCAGCTGGCCCCTCCCCTGGGGGCCGTCCTCCTTTCCTACATTAAAACCCCCCCTCACAGAGGAGCTCTCCAGTTTCAATGCCTAGTTTGCAAGGAGTTGACCTGGCTTCCCTATGGGAACTGCGGTCCTATTGTGACCATTTTTTCTTTTTTATTTTCTTTTTTCTTTTTTCTGCAATCAAGATGATCTGCTATCAAGAAGCCGGTCGGGGCATCGAGGGTCTTTGTGCTCTGTACTTTCCCCGACCTGGCCAACATGATGCGAAGCCGGCCCAAACACAGGGACCCGCTGCATCTTACCCGTTCCGTGCGGGTGGCCCGGGGCGAGATCCCCCATTTTGGTCCCCTTCCCGATTCGTTCGGCAGGGTGACCCTGGGCCTGCAGCGACCCCCCGCCAAGGGTGGAAAGTCTGCATCCGGGTGGCTACCGTGGCGTCGGACTGGTAAGTGAGCGCCCTGCCTCCCTCCCCACATGGGGAGTGAGAGGGCCCGACGTCCGCAAATGCGATTTTTTTTCTCTGCTCCTGTAGCTGTCCGGGGTAGCCACCGGGTGGGAATCAGCCTCTCATCTTGCCCCCTGCCAGCCCCAACCCCACTCCCCTGCCCAGCGCTGTACCTCCGTTCAGCCTTCTCGTCCAGCATCGCCATGCGGTCTTCGGCCGCCATTTTGCCACGGATCGCCGCCATTTTGCCGTAGCCGTGGACATTTTCAGTCTATGGGGCTTTCCCTCTAGCGCTCGGGCGGCCAGAATCGGTAATGCAAGTTGCCTGAGAGGTGTGCTCACCCTCTAGTGCTTCCTGGCGGCCATCTTCACTGCATGCTCTGCATTTCTAGTCGGTAATGAAATCCCTACCTACCTACCTACCTACCTAACTCCCTTCCCTGCGGGGTGTGTGTCGGTGTGTGGGTGTCCTGGGTCTCCTGTCGTGGGGTGGCGGTGGTCATGGGTCTCCCTCGGGTCGATATGAACGACAAAAAACACGGACTATCGCGGTTTTAGCGAGTCTTCTTGACGGAGACAGTCGGCAAAAGTCCCTCTTCTTCTTCGACGTCGGTGCACATCTTTACGTCTCGTACGTCACTTCTACCGGCGGTCCTTCGTGATCTCCCACTCGTGTGGAGAGTCCGTTGAACGTAATGGCTAAGACCGGCGGG
>BLSH010552316.1:1929887-1948107 GCA_018402905.1 Glandirana rugosa | reverse complement strand
GTCACAGGTGTGCAAGGCGGCCACTTGGGCCTCGGTTCACACTTTTACTAAGTTTTACAAAGTTGATGTGTTTGCATCTTCAGATGCTGCTTTTGGCCGCAAAGTTCTGCAGGTGGCAGTGTAGGCGCGACTGGCGCCTCCTCAGAGGTTCACTTGGGTACAGTTGTTTTTGCGTTTACCCACCCCTCTTTTTTCACACAGCTTGGGGACGTCCCCACAAAGTCAAGAAGAGCTGCGTCTGTCAGTGAACGTAGGAGAAAAAGGGATTTTATTATAACTTACCGTAAAATCCTTTTCTCCGAGTTCACTGACAGACGCAGCACCCACCCCTCTGGGCTCTGTTTTGGTACGGCTTGTGTACAAACTGGAGAGCTCCTCTGTGAGGGGGGGTTTTAATGTAGGAAAGGAGGACGGCCCCCAGGGGAGGGGCCAGCTGAATTCTTTCCCTGCCTAGTTAACTCCTGGTAAGACGAACATAAAACCCCCACAAAGTCAAGAAGAGCTGCGTCTGTCAGTGAACTCGGAGAAAAGGATTTTACGGTAAGTTATAATAAAATCCCTTTTTTTTGCAGGTAAAAATGTGCATTTATTTTTTTGGAGCCTTAAAAGCATGGGTGCTTAACCTGAGGCCCTCCAGCTGTTGCAAAACTGCAAGTCCCATCATGCCCCTGCCTTTGGGAGTCATTCTTGTAACTGTCAACCTTGCAATGAGCACCCATGCTGTCCATTCATGGTTAGGACAGTTTGTCTGGGCTAAAAGTATATCATATAAAGTTTGTGCAAGGATTGGTGGCCATCAGAAAATGTGGGTGTTGTCTTAAACAACATTGTTCTGAGCATGACAGGTCTGTGAACAGGGAGCATATTGCTGTAATACACTCAGGAGCTGTTACTTACTGAGGGCCCTGTGCCAATTAACCACTTGCTTGCTGTGCACTTTACCCCCCCTGACTAAATTTCAGCTTTCAGCGCTGTTACACTTTGAATGACAATTGCACGGTCATGCAACACTGTGCCCAAATGAAATTTTTATAATTTTTCCCCACAAATAGAGCTTTCTTTTGGTGATGTTTAATCACTGCTGGGTTTTTGCTAAAAAAAAAAAAAAAAAAAAAAAAAAAAAGAAAAAAAAAAAAAAGACCAAAAATTTGGGAAAAAAACCCAAAACAGTTTCATAGTTTGTTATAAATTTTTGAAAACAGGTGATTTTTCTCCTTCATTGATGTGTGTTGATGAGGCTGCACTGATGGTTGGCACTTATGGGCAACGATAGGTAGCACTGATAAGCGACACTGATAGGTGGCACTGCTGGGCAAAGGTAGGTGGGCACATGATAGGTGGCACTGGCAGGGGGCATAGACAGCCATCTGCTACCGATATGCCTCTGACAGAAGCCGGTGGTGATTGGCTTTTTTTTCCCCTTCACGCTGTCAGCGTGAGGAAAAAAAAAAAAAAAAAAAAAAAGATGGATCACAATCTTTTGTTTACATCACATGATCAGCCATCATTGACTTACAGCTGATCACGTGGTAAGGGGCCATTATTTGTACTGGCTGAGGAAGAGGTCACCCTGCCCCCTAGCCCAGTACTTCCCTGAGTGTTGGTGTGGGGAGGTAGGTGCCTCCATGTCACATCCCAATCTCTCTGGACCTACAGACATCGATCCTGGAAGCTCTCATGTTTACACTGCATTAAGCCTGGCGGAGATATACCGTTGGTGAACACAGTGGCCCTTGGGAGGATTATCCGTGAGAGGAACATACACTACCGGAGGATGCATCTTTCTCCACTTCTGGTCCCACAGACACCAGATCACGCCTTTTTGACCCTCAGACTGCAAAGCTGAGGGTCCATGCTTTCTGGTGAGTGGGGGAACGAGGGGCGTGTGGCACAATTGCACTTTTTTAAAGCACTGAACACCTGGAAAAATAATTTATTAAAGCACCATAGCACTTTCTTCACGAAACACCTTTATTATATGAACTTCAGATTTATTCATTCACATATCATACTGCTGGTGCTGTTTTCTTTGTTTACACATCCCTGTCAATGAATTATTTAGAACCAAAGTAACAAAAAAAAAAAAAAACAAAAAAAAAAAAAAAAACTCACCAGGAATATTTTCTCCAGTAAGTGGGGAGGTTCGTGCTTTCATTTTCTGGTAGAACTCATAGTCATCATCTATAGCTTGCTTCTGCACTTTACTGCCGGAGCAGTTAACAGAAATTGAAGGCCGAGGCTTCTCATCCAGGAAGAACACCGATGCACTGCACAATCCAGCATTCTCCTATAATAGGGAGAGGAGACCTCAGTGGGTTAAATTCATGTACAAGTGTCCTCTACCATAAGTGGCAATCATGGCTCAGCATGTAACATGGATTTTATGTTAGTCCCAGTCCTTATATGAACTTACCATGGTTTGGTATACATTGGCTGAAAATTCTACGTAGTATTTGTGTCCAACAAAGGGAAATGCCTGCAAGAAAAGGGTCACATGTTAAAGTGGCTGCTTTAGTAGGGCATAAAACCACCATTAATAGATTGCCAAATAGTAGTGCAGCTTTAGGTTTTACTCAACAATGGTTTTTAAAGGATATATTAAAAGTTCTCCATTCTTTCCTGTCCATCTGTGACCACTGACAAACCTATCCATTAACCAGGAGTTTAGGTGAATACAATACCTGGGAAACAGCCAGCTCAATGAATCTCTGAACCTATCAGGTCAGGCATATGTAGACTGCTGATGCTTGTCTACGATTTACAAGCGCTGGAGCCAGAGACAGCCAAGCAAATGGCATTTTTTTTAAAAAGGTGCATTGGCAGCATACCCCTTCCAAAGGGTAAATCAACTTTATTGTTCAGCACATGTACATGCACAGACACCCCACCTAGGATACTACTGGGGCTTACAGAGCAATGCATAACAGAATTGGCAGCATTAAATAAGTATTACTGGTGACCACAAGACACAACCAAACTATGCAGCTTCACTGAATTCCAAATGTTGATTCTTTAAAGCTCGAAATTAAGTTATCCTTTAAAGTGAACCAGTGATTTGCTCAAGCAGGATAAAGCAGCTGTTTCACTTTAACCACTTGAAGATTTACCCCCCTTCCTGACAAGTCCATTTAATTAACAATTGTGCGGTCATGCAACGTTTTACCCAAATAAAATGTATGTCCTTTTTTTCCCACAAGTCGAACTTTCTTTTGGTGGTATTTGATCACCTCTGCATTTATTTTTTGCGCTATAAACATAAAAGACTGACAATTATAAAAATATATTGTATTTTTTTTCTGTTATAAAACATCCAATAAAAAATTGAATAAAAAAAAAAAAAAAAAAAAACCATCAAATGTCTTCATCAATTTAGGCAAATATGTATCCTGCTATATATTTTTGGTTAAAAAAAAAAAAATCCAATAAAAGTGTATAATGATTGGTTTGTGCAAAAGTTATAGAGTTTACAAACCATGGGATATTTTTATTTTTTCATTTTTTTTTTTACTAGTAATGGCATCGAACAGCGACTTATAGCAGGAATGCAATATTGCAATGGACAGCCTGACACTAATTGACACGTTTTGGGGACCAGCGACACGAATACAGCGATCAGTGCTACAAATATGCACTGTCACTGTACTAATGACACTGGCTGGGAAGGGTTTAACATCAGGGGTGATCAAAAGGTTAACTGTGTGGCTAGCTTGTGTTTCAGTGTACTGTAGGAGGTGCTTTTACTAGGGGAAGGCATGGATCCATGTCCCTGCTTTGCAGAGACACAAGATTCATGCCATCCCTACTGACAAAACAGCAATCTGCCATTCTGCCTGTGAAACGAATGATGGGCAGATGCCAGCAGACACAGCACCCGGAGGTACCAGCTAATCAGCTCCCGCTATGTATAATCAATCACTGTGGGAGCGAGGCACCGGAGGCGCTGGATCACGTCTATATACGTGATCCGGTGCACAGCTGCCGCCCTGTAGCAGTAGGACTGCTATGGGGTGGACAGCAAGCGGTTAAAGCTGACACCCACATCATCTAATATCTATTTTCCACTCACTCCTCATTGCCCTGTTTGCCACTGGGAGTGAGGGAAAAAAACCCAAGTAAGCTCCAAGTGGACTTTTTACCCAATGCAGAGGATTAACCCCTTAGGTTCCACAGTGAGTATAACAAGCATGCTTTAATGCATATGCAGACTAATTTTTGCTGTAGTGGGTTTAGTACCACTTTAAGCTTTGCCAAAAAGCACAAAACAAAAACTGGAGGCTGGTTTCTATACACAGCTGCACCAGATTTTTCACTTTACAGTTTTACTAAACCCCTATAGGTCCAGTCCTTATGAAAGCCAATTAATTGCCCAACTGGAGCTTTGGAGAAACCTACACAAAAGGGAGAAAATGCAAAATCCAAGCACAGGAGTCCAAAATACTTCCCATTGCAAAATATCCACTATATTTATTTATTGGCTATTTAAATATTTTAATATCCTCAGTTTTTGGAGGATTGTAAGAAAGCATGTCCAGTTTTGTACTTCAAAACAAGATGTCCATGGTTGCTGTCTACTAATGGTGCTTCAGTGCATCAAAAGGGAAGGCACATGATTGATTGTGAGCTGTAAAGTGGTGATGGGGAAACACTCAGCGTCATAAAAGGAGGCATTATAAAATGAATGGCAAATATACAAAAGCATAAAGTGGTTAAAATGTGTTCTGTGTATTGATTGCATTATTTGTAATGAAAACTTTTCTACGCAAGGGAAAAAAAAAAGCTTCTTATTTAATAACTGTGTCCTTAATTCATGTACTTAGCACAATTTGGATTTAATTAAACTGCTAAATTTAACGAAATAAACAGGTCTGCATTTCCTTTAAGCAAGCTTGTAATTAGTCATGCAAGAATTTCAAGTAGTGGTTAACAAACCAAAGCAAAGCCCATCCCAGAACATCTACCCCGAGCTTTATTTCTGGAGCCAAATGCCAGAATACATTTATAGCAACTCATTATTATCATATCTGTTAATGTAGAGGATACAGGAAACCTGATTTCAGACAACGGAGAACACAATCCAAAGCTTCACAAGGAAACTCAGGAATACCATTCGCTGAGGGGAATCTATTGTGTACTGAAAGATCTCAGAAATATCAGCATCAATATAATGCTTCTATATTGGCCCGGTCTCAGATTACTAGTCCTAGCTTGGCTGTATCTTTTAGTTTCATGTTCAGCTCTTATCTTGTATATAGACCTAAAGCCAGGTACACACTACAGGTTTTGCTTTTTTTTTTTTTTTTGTGGAACTCAGGGTTTTGCACAAAAAAAAAAAAAAAAAACTGACAGCTCCGGTCGGGAGCCGATGTACTAACCATGCAAGGTTAGTTCAGCGACCTCCCCCGCTGAGCTGTTGTGTTCTGACAGCCCCCCGTCAGAACAGTCCAATCAGTGCTCTCTGCCATTGGCTGAGAGCACGGATCGGGAGGTGGTCGGCTACTGGTTCTCCAGCATGCACATCTGACAGAAGTCGGCCAAACGGCAGACTTCTGTTGGACAGGCCGACATACACACGGGCCAAATGTTGAATTTTGAACCAGCCATTATCTTCCAACATTCATGTACAGGGCTTAAATCTAAAAAAATGTGAAGATTTGCTGTCATAGATGGAACATCTACAAAAAAATCCCAATAGTGCCTAAGGAGTTTCCTGAAAAATGTACCATTTTTCTTGAATTCCTTCTGAAAAATAATAGCAGTCTTCCTGTGCCCTCATAGCTCTATATATATATATATATATATATATATATATATTCAATGTGAGATCTTAGGCACTGCTTCCTCTAACTGCAAGTCTCAGGAGCTCTGGAGTGAAATTTGGTGAGGTACAGTTGAGTGAAAGCTGTAACTGAGCATCTGCAGTGCAAGGATCATCCTGCTTCTGTGCATCTGTGCTTTCTTCTCTCCTGCTGCTTCTTGAATATTCCCTCAGCAGTCATTAGCTCACCAGTCGTTAGGGAAGCAGTATTAAGATAAGGAAGCAAAGCCCCTCCTCTGCTAACACAGAGTGCAGAGCAAGGCATGGCAAAATGACAGGGAAAAGATCTGTTGCAGGGAGCCTATAGACCAGTGGTCTCCAAACTTTGCAAACAAAAAGGCCAATTTTCTGTCCTTCGGACTGTATGGGGGCCAGATTGTGGCCATTGGGGGTATAAAATGTCCTGGGCCCATCATCAGTGAGGGTAAACATGGCCTCAGGGTTGGTGGTCAGTAGGAGAAGGAGTAGTGCCCCATCATTGGTATCAGTGAAATAGTGCCCCATTGTTGGTGTCAGTGAGAGGAATAGTGCCTCATATCATTTGGAAGAATAGTGCCCCAAGGGCTGGATAAGGGCTAGCAAAGGGGACCCCTACTATAGACAATACTTCTGACTAGTCTTTCACTCTCTGGTTGCCTTTTTTTGGCAAAACTTCCACAGTTCAGGTCCTCCTTGTTCCAAACTTTACCCTTTGATTATTGTAATGCTGGCAATGCTGATTTATTAATGTGGAGGAGTTCTTTAGCAGATCATACAAAGAATTTTGTTGCTTTCTTTCAAAAGTATCAGTATTTGTAAGAATGTAAAAGAAAAACTCGGCTATAAAAATATCCTTGTAAAGGGAATAACAGGATGTTCTAATCTGGGAAGAATTGCAGAACATGACTTCACTGAACAAATTATTTTACATGTGCTGTTTATAGCGTCTGAGAGACTGCATATAAAGATGAATAATGCATTGCCTCAACTTGCAGCTCCAGGGCTATTATTACATAACATGTTTCCATTTTATTGACTAAACCCTGATGCCTTCATGTTATAAGAAAAAGACACTAATAGATACAAATTATATGGAAGGTTGTTTCTTGTCTGAACGGTTCATCATTTATAGTCCATTTGAAACAATCATTCCATAATATGACCCTTCAGGGCATTTCCACCAGTGTTTATTATTAAATATATCAGTTATACCAGGCAAAGCAGGGCTCTTATTCTTGTATCTGTGCAGGCAGATGAGGGGACAACACCAGGATAGGAAATTATAGGATTAAATAGTAAAGAAGGAAGGAAGGAAGGAAGGAAGGAAGGAAGGACAGCAGGCCCAGATCCTACACCACAATAGCAATATATGTATTCCAGAAAGTTTTACAATCAGCAGATAAAGATATTCCAAACACCTGGTGTTTGCGCTTCAATCATCCCAGGACCATGGTTGTTATGGTGTCAGGATGATTGAAGTTATTATTTCTATTATTACATTGTAATATAAAATTAAATAGTTCAACTCACCATAATGCAGAATCAGTGAGAGCCCGCGTGTGTCATTTGCCATGTTGTCTGCCACCAGATGCTATCAGGGTGTCCCCAACGGAGTGCCCTCTTTACATCAGGTGTGTCCCAGCGGAGTGCCCTCTTTATATATACTAACTAACCATTGTAAAATATGTATATGCTTACCTATTTTCAGCCTGCTCCGGTGCAATCACATGATCTGGCAGCGGCGGAACGGACCAGAAGACACACAGACCAGAAGACACACAGGGCTCCTATGCAATCCACACTAGAGCCGCTTCGGAGATGTGTGAACTGGCTCCATAGAGAACTGGTCACAATCTCCTGCTATGCGAATTGGATGTGGGGAAAGCCTCATCCAATTCACATACTGTAGGTGTGCACCCAGCCTAACCCCAGCTTACATTTTTTAAGCAGTTACAGAAACATCTGTTTTCTTTTGGGATAAAGGTTTATCTTATATTTACCTATAAATAATAGTTGTCCATTCTAAACACCCCTGTCAGTGTTAAATGGTTTGTGTCGACCCTCTAACTGCCACTTTTGCTGGACAACTTGATCTGTTAAAGGAAGTTGTAGTCAGAAATGGTGTAATCCTCTGTTGACCCAATTCCCTCTCCTACAGCTATCCACGTCTCTATCCCAGCCCACAACAGCATTGGAACTTAGACAAAAATCTGACAGATGTAAGCACTCCCGACAGTATTACATAGTTTGCTCTAGTCTCTGTAACTGCCACCTTTGCTGGACAGTCTGGCCCGTTGAAAGACTTGGTAAAATAGCAGATCTACTGGCATAGGTGTGCCGGCCTATTGCATTAGGGTGTGCACCCCAAAACTCAAACACACATGTGTGTGCGTGTGTCAATATATATGGCCCTGGCACACTGATCTCCCTGCCAGCACAGTAAAAGAGAAGTGTGTAAGCACTTCTCTTATGGTAGAGCTGCTAAGAGGGAGATCTTCCCCATCTCCCCGCTGTTACACAGAATGATAATCCGAATGCGCACTAGGCAATTAGGATGTGCCCGGGCACACCCGACACACCCTGTGAGCACGCCTATGTCTGCTGGCAAGATCAACAGGTTATTTGTTACAGGGGATTCAGAAATATATTGCTAGGTTGCTGTTAGGGTTGGTTCACACCACAAAAACGCACTCCAGATCCGTTCCTGCATGCACGTTTTGACAGCGTTCCAGTGCATTTCCGGATGCATTTTTTTCTTTTCCTGTTTTTTCCCCCCACTACACTAGGGTCCAGTGCTTTTTTGATGTGTTTTCCTGCGTTCCAGTGCAGGAAAAATGCAACAGGTTCTACTTTTTTTCTGGAACTGGAATATCTTGGAACTGAGTGCACTGGTGTGAACTGTGCCATTGGAAACCATATAACCTACTATCCATGCAAAAACTGCACTAGACTGCATGTAGTGTGAACTGACCCTTAGTGAAAATCTGTTTAATGTAATTATTTTGCCAATAACTCCACTTTAGGATCGAGAGTGAATATTATTTAGAGAACAGAATGAGTAGCCAATGGACAGCTAATAGAGAAGCCAAAAGAGGGAAAAACAAAGAGGATTGGAAGTAGATAGGATTAAAATGAAAGAAATTAAGAGGAAACAGATGTAAGGACTGCTGTACACACTACCTAAAGGTTTGAAAATATTGGGCAACTGGCATTATAAGTTGATACAGGTGAGCATGGGGGCAACGAAAATACATATAGTAGACTTTTAGCATTTGTAAATTAAATGAAAGCTGAGGTTTAGTTATGGCAGTTTTTGCAGTTACAATGTAAGTATGTATGTGCCGTAGCTGTGAGATCCCCCTGGAAGCTGGAAATTACTGTAATCAGCACTGATACTACATCATTGCTCCTAGCTTCCTGAACATGTGCCGAGTGGTTACTCTGCTGCATTGTGAACACAGGAGATCGCTCTGTCGGCACAGGTGCCATTCAGGGAACATTTTTGCATTTTCTCAGCGAGTGCCAACTTTACCTTGCTAAGGTGGACAATAATTATGTAAGAATGCAATATCTAATGTGGCGTTGTGAAAGGCGAGGGGATCGCTGGATGTTATATTTCACCTTGCCTGCATTCATTTGCAGTAAACTAAGGTGGAATCCAGTCCAGGTTTTACCAGCCACCTTGGCAAGGTAGGTTCCAGACCGGATTTTGCGGTCCACTTGTGTCCATCAACAGGTGGTATAAAGGAAGCAGGTCTGGATCAGATAATGGCTCTGACCTGGGACTCAGGAGCCATCAAGCCTGAGAAACGCTGATGAAATGAACTTGGTTTTGTGACTGAAAAAGGTTTGCATTGTGGATGACTGGGAGATGCCCTTCACCTCTGAGCTAGGAAAGTTAAAACAGTTTAGTTAGTGCCTGGATGGCGAGGATTTATTTCCTGTCTTGTTTATTTGAATTTACCTGCAACCTTTTAAAAATAAACCTGGCTACAAGTCAGATGATTTTTAAGAAAACCTACCATTTGAAGTACCTTTTTCCCAGGGAAGGTGATCCCCACTGAGCTAATCCCTCACACCAAGTTTAGCTTTAAGGTTTTAGGTAGGGTTGCCACCTCATCCCTTTAAACCCAAACACATATGAATTACACATGTTCTGTGGCTAATTTAATGCAGATAAGACACCAATTGAAGTTAATTACCACCTTAAATCAGCCATAGAACCTGTGTAATTAATATGTGTTTGGGTTTAAAGGGATGAGGTGGTAACCCTAGTTTTAGGTCAGTGGGATAGAGTAAATTCAAATAAAATTCCAGCTAAATCCTAACTAGCCCTAAAAATGCACCCCCCCCCCCAAACAGCTACACTTACTAACCTGTGTAAACAGTCATATGATCCTGTGTCAGCCATTGACAGCGGCAGGGGAATGGAGAGAGCGCTTGACAAAGGCCTTGAAAGCCATGAGCAATGATAATCACCCATAGGCTCCCATGGTGCAGCCGTTGTAGATGCTCCCTCCTCTCCACTGCAGCCGCCGCTGGCTGACAGAGAGCAGCCAGATCATGTGATTGCACCGGAGCAGGCTGAAAATGGGTAAGCATATACATATTTTACAATGGTTAGTTAGTATATGTATTAGGAGGAGGAGGGAGCATGTTTAAGATTATTAAGGATTTAGCCAGAATTCTACTTTCAGACCCCTTTCACACTGGGGCAGTTTTCAGGCGTTTTAGCGCTAAAAATAGTGTCTGAAAACTGCCTCCCATGCCGCCCGAATGTGAAAGTCTGAGTGCTTTCACACTGGGCCGATGCGCTTTTGGGACGTTAGAAAAAAGTCCTGCAAACAGCATCTTTGGGGCAGTTTGGGAGCACTGTATACAACGCTCCCAAAGCGCTCCTGCCCATTGGAATGAATGGGTAACGCTTCTGAAGTGCCTGACAAGCGATTCGGAAGTGCCACAACAAGGGCGTTTTTAATCCCTTCACCCCAGAAGAATTTCCCAGTTTAGGAATCAGAGCACTTTTTGCGATTTGGCACTGCGTCGCTTTAACTGCGGTCGTGCGATGTTGTACCCAAACTAAATTTGCGTCCTTTTTTTTCCTCACAAATAGAGCTTTCTTTTGGTGGTATTTGATCCCCTCTGCATCATTTCTGATCACCGCTATAAACAAAAGAAGTGCGACCATTTTGAAAAAAAAACTAATTTCTTACTTTTTGCTAAAATACAAATCCAAAAAAAAAAAAAAACAAAAAAAACGCAATTGCCGTTTGATTGGTTTGTGCAAAAGTGGCCACGTTTACGGATGGTAAGAATTAATTTCTGGGGTTTCTATTTATTTTTTACTAGTAATGGCGGGATCTGCACTTTTTAGCGGTACTGCAATATTGGGGCGGACATGTCGGGCAATTTTGACACTTTTTTGGGACCATTGACATTTATACAGCGATCAGAAATTTAAATGTCCACTGATTAATGTGTAAATGTCATTGGCAGTGAAGGGGTTAACCTGCAGGGTGTTGTGAAGGGGTTTGGGCTACCATGGGCATGAGAGATCTAACTGATCCCAGTGACAGGTATCAGTAGATCACCCATGCCCACACTGTCAGAAAGGGGAACCGCCGTGTTTACATCAGCGGTTCCCCATTCTTTGCCTGTGGCCGCTCATCGCGGCTCGCTGGCGGACATCGAGTCCGCCCGAGCCGCGGGCACACTCCTCAGGAGTGCGGCGGGTGAATACACAGCAGGCGGTGGGGAAATGGTTAAGGTTAAAAGCACCCCACTAGAGGCTGAAAAGTGCCACTTAAACAGCGGTAAAACGTGTGGCGTTGTACCTCTGATGCACAGGTGGCTCGTGTGTGAAAGGGCGCTAAGAGCATACTTACGAGATTTCCTTTCCTCACTCCTGGTGCATGAGTAGAAAGATAAGTATGTACTGTAAGAGGACAGGAGCATTAATGCAGAAGTAAACCCATAGATTTAACAGTTTTAAAAAAAAAAAAACAGTTACATTCCCGGCATGTGCTGGAAATGTGACTGTCACATTGGATGTGCTCTCAACCAAACTGTCAAACCATCCAATGGCTGGTGTCATAACTAATCACATGTAAATGGTAGTTGAAGACTAAATAGAGGCCAAGATGACAGCTTCCTTGGCTGAAGACGATAAGAGGGTTTACTTCCACTTTAGAACTTGAGTTAATATGGGCACCTAGAGTGTACGTCATACACAGCATACTTGCACATTACGGCACATTTATTGTAGACCAATTTCCCCAGCAATAAAACATATGCACACTCCCTGGTCACTCCATCGCAATCCCCTCCCAGTCTTTCTCCAGGTCCAGAGTCTTCTGTTTTCTGCACTGGCTGGTCACGGATGAAATCACTCCCCTGCATGAACATAGTCTTATTCCCAGCACCCAGCTTTTACTTGCAGCATATGTCTTTATTTTTTTCTATTTGTACACTGAGATGCACATGCACAGCAATTGGTGTGCAACAGAAAAAAAAATTGTTAGAAAGCCACAAGAAAGTTTTCATGGCAGAGTAGACACACAAAGTCTTTTCTACCATAACTGCTGGCAATCTAGCAATGTTTTTTTAAGTCCCATTTAATGGCATACCTTTGCAATGCATGAATAAATACAGGTTTGCATTAAAGTGGAGTTCCGCCCCCCACACAAAAAAATGAAAAGTCAGCAGCTACACATACTGTAGCTGCTGAGTTTTAATAAATCGGACACTTACCTGCCCTGGAATGCAGCGATGTCAGCACCCTAGCCAATGTTTCCATCGGCTCTCAGGTGCTGCCGCTGCCATTCGTGGTAAGGGAACCCGGCAGTGAAGCCTTGATGCTTCACAGCCGGTTCCCTACTGTGCATGCAGGAAGCACACTATGCTCTCTTACTGGCCTGGTGTTCTGCCGAAAACTCCAACTTGCCAAAATCTCCAACCACGCCGCTTCCGGTGACTCTGCAGCAGCAAGAATTGGAGATTTTGACGAGTTGCCTGGATTCACAGAATAGCAGCAGCATATACAGTACGGTGCACGACGAGATGGCTGTTTTGACAGAACACAGAGTAAGGAGGAAAAAAGTTGACGCGTAGGAGGCGGCCATGTTGTTGGTTAGTATCGGGCAGACTAACAATGTCCACTGATTATAGGATGTACCGCAGGTGCGGCCCATCCATTAAGGGCACACGGGTGCCGCCCCCTCTATCCCCGCCACCCCCCTTATGCTAATGGATTTATGCATGGCCATCGTGGCCACCCCCTATTCATGCGGCCGGGGTCTTGAAGGGGCAAAAACGTCAATGTTTTTTGAAGCACATTTTTAGATCTATCGAATAGACTTTAAAATAGAGTGTCTCGTGGCACGGGGCCTCTAGCCTAATGACATGTGTTAGAAAAGCAAATATTCATTTGCTTTTGTAACACTGAATTGCCTCTCAGCCAATCTGGAAGTGCTGGTATGTTACCGGTTTCCCGATTGGCTGAATGGTCAGGCGATCCTATTGGATGCCTTGCTCAGGAGGAGGTTTAGCTCCCGCTCGCCAGACACCGCTCGCTGCCTGCCCGACCCTCTTCCTAGATGGGGTAAGTGCGGGACTTTGATGTCCCGACTACCCTGGGGGGGTAATCTTCTGTCAGTGCCGTGAGCCCCACGGTGGGGGTGGGGCTCTATACTCTATCTGCTGATGCTGTATACTCCTACCTGCTGATGCTGTATATACACCCCTATCTGTGTTGCTGTATACTCCTACCTGCTGATGCTGTATATACACCACTATCTGTGATGCTGTATATACCCCCATCTGTTGATGCTGGGCTGTATACTCCTGACACAATGGGTGGAATCTATAATGGGTGGGGCTTATAAGTAGGAGGGGAAAAAAAAAAGGGCAGGGTCTGGCACCCCCATACTAAAATTTCACCAGCCGCCACTGATGTACCGTACTCTATATACTGCCGCTATTCTGTGAAAACAAGCAACTCTTCAAAATCTCCAATTATTGGTGCTGCAGAATCACTGGAAGGGACATGGTTGGACATTTTGGCGAGTTGGAATTTTTGGCAGAACACCAGCAGCAGGGGAGGGAGGAGGGGGCCGAACTTCTGACGTACCTCGCCGTGGCGAGGTCCAACGGAAGTGGGGACGGTTACCCGCCCCCCCGAACGGTGCCAAACGTGGCACCAGAGGAGGGCGGAGAACACAGATAAGCGGAGATTCCACTATTGGGTGACACACCATGCTTTACCTTTGAAATATTTATTTCAGCAACCCAAGTAGGTTCAGGAATATTTACAAAAGGCAATGACAACTGCTGAATAGCAAGGGCAAAGTGCTAATATCAAGGCCCGGTTCCAGATATGTCACTGATGCAAATAAAAAAACTCTGCTTCCCCTTTAGACAAGGCAACACATTCAGTCTAGCCTATATAGTAAAGATAGTGATTTCAAATATGGCTTGCTCGGTTTTATCCCCAAATAATGATTTTATGATACCCTGTTGTAGAAAAGCATGGCTGCGCCTCTGAAATAGATAACAATGATAAACACAGGGCAGGCATGTACTGCATTATAGAGGTTGCCAAGCACTGAATAGGACGCAGTGTTTCATGGTTTCCTCCTAACCCATTTTCTGCTGTTACTATAAATTGGTCATGCCACTTCCCTCGATGGGAGAAGACGCCTGCAAAAAAAATTTAAATGCACACTCCTAGAAACTGTCTAGTTTTTATATTAGGTACCGTAGCTGCAACTACTTTGGATAAATGTGTCTCTCAAAAGGCAGTCTTTGGTTTAAGTGTTGGTTTATACAGCATAGGTTTAAGTCTGAATTAAGGTATACCAAAAGCCAACATTTTATTTTTCATTTGGGTAAAGCAGGGAAGGGTTAAAACCCATCAGATTGTTATTGCTGTGTCAACATGGTGGAGATTCACCTCTTCTGTCCAGGACAGAAAATGATGAAAAGTCGAAAATTTTCCAGTTCTCAATGGAAAGGAAATAGAGGTGCAAATTATAATAGATACAAATCAAATGGATTCTGTATATTTTAAAGGCCTTGGGTGCAGGGACCTGGTCTCTATGGTAAGCAGATCTCATTATTCCAGAGATTATTTTAGTCATTTTTAATCAGAAAATAAATATATTTACATACAAAATATTTTATGTTTATTAAGGAATGCGCGGTTTATAACATCTTCAAAACGCAAAGAAAACACTATGTGCCACTGATGTTACAAATGTGAGTTTGGTTGTACAAATGATGTTAAAGTATGGAATGTAGCATGTGACATGCGACCACAAGCTTGTACTTGAGTTCTTGGCATGTGTGAAGAAAATAAACCATTGACAGATCGAGCCATTAACATAAAAATGTCTAAGCTCTTTATATGTCAGAATCAGTTGGACCCGATGTGAAATAATAATATATACATTAGCATAAATAAATCAGCTTTAGTCTCATATGATTATTAAAAGTATTCTCATGATTCATATCCATTCATCCATCAATTTGCAGCAATACGAACACATGTGGGTTGATTTACTAAAGGCAAAGTGTCTGTTCACTTTGCACGTAAATTTACCCCAGATCTTAGTGAATGACAGATGACTCTGCTGACTTCCATCATTCAATCATGTTCAAGCAAAAATGCTATTTTTTTTCCCTTTCACATGATTGGATATTCTTTGCAAAGTGAAGCCATACTACATTCGCTAAGCTCTGGAGCAAATTCTATTGCTTAGTGAACAACCCATTTGCCTATAGTAAATCAGTCCCATTGTCTCCTATGTTTTAAAGGGTGGTGTCTCTTTGCACTTTTAATTTGTTACTTCTTGAACTAGAAAGGAAAGCAAATTGTATTTCTGGGTGAGGAATGAAAATAATGATCTGCAAGTGCAAGAACTTATGGCAACCAATTGGATTACAGGATACTACTGTCCGTTCCGTGAAAGATACATTTTTTTATTGGTCACATAAAAGGAAATACATTGTGCACATTTGTTTTCCTAAATGTTTAAACTGGTGCAGGGGATCCACTTTAGAAACATAAAGCTTTGGCTGGTAAGTTGCAAGGACCTTATCTTGAGTAGCAGAAGCTCCAGTGGTTTCTTGATAACGCCACAAGCAAAATTATGAATGCATGTATAAGAAGTCCTACATATTGTAAAAATACAATTGCCACCTGGATGTGTATAGATTGTGCAGGAAAGCCAGTGCCATGACAACAAGTTTGCAAAGGAATAGCTCAGTCCCAGCACAGAGCCCCGGAGATGTAAACCCATAGTAACATTCCTATTGCAGTCACCAAGGACCAGTCTGTGTTCTTTGCGTTCATACAAATGAATTCCCTCTTCCCTTCTTCAAGCAGACTGCAAACATTACATTTATCAGCTAGGCACAGCCAGTTCAGCCTGGGGAGGCTTTCAGGTGACTTTACTGGAAAGCTTTATGTCCGCCTTGTGATAAATTACTACATTGTTCTAATGTAGCAATAATCTGATACCCTTTCCATCTGTAGCCACACTTTAAATAGTTAAATGTATAAAAAAAAAAAAATGAAATCTGCATAAAGTAATATTTTTAAAGTGGTCATACAATGGTGCAAACCAGGTATCTTCCCACTATCAGAATGGGTATAAGATGTATTCCATCTACCACCTAGAACAGCCTTTCTCAACCTTTTCAACATCGAGGAACCCTTGAAATAATTCTCCGGGCTCGGGGAACCCCTGCTAAAAATTAAAAATCTACAACTAATGATACATTAGTGTGATGGTCAATGGGAAGAATGCTCCTTACACATGTGGTCATTGGGAAGAATCCCACCCTTACAGAGAGCTAAAAAAGATCAATGGTGTCATTAGGAATTTATCTGAGAGGTAGAAATTGGCCATTGCTCAAGGAACCCCTAGCAACCTCTGGAGGAACCCTAGGGCTCCACGGAACCCTGGTTGAGAAACCCTGACCTAGAAGGAATGCTCTCCTGACATGGAAGCAGCTACTTGTATGACTTCATGGTTCATACTGGTTCATTTTCGACACTCTTCAGCTTTCACCTCATACAAGACTTATACTATAAAAGTTCTTTAACAGTGTTCAGTGCCAAATTTCTTTTCTCCTATGGCTTCGCCTTCTGCTCTCTTACCTACCCCCTCCTTGAGATAATTTCTTGGTTTTCCCCTCCCAATTTGTCTTTCCCTCCCTCCTCTAATTCTTCCTTGAATTTATTTACCAACCTACTCTTACACTCAAGCTTCAACCTGGCTGTTATTTCCATAGCCACAATGACACGAAATACCCCAAGTTTATCCCAAGATGTAAAGTGTTATCCTGGGACAGCTGCAGTTTTGTTCATATCTTTTCCTAGGATTTCCTATATAACCTGGTTGAGAAATATGACAATGCAAGCAATAGTTATACTGTATTTGACAATCCAATATAAGCTTATTTGAAAAATCCCCTTTCATGTTGTAAGTGCTGCCTGTCTGCTGATCATTCCTTTCCACATAGTTTGGATGACAGCATTAAGCAGTAGGGTAGGGAAGATGGGTATGTTAATGGTATTTTGTGCTTGTAATGCATGTCAAAGTTGCAGGTACTGGTAAACCCCTTTCTGGTCAAGTCTAAAATCTGCGGAGGAATTCCTATTGACTTAATTCTGCAATAAAAACTTGTCAGAGGTTTAAAGTAAAAATGAAGGCATTTTGATAATTTTGGATAGAGTAAGGGAAGGTTATAACCCATGTAAGTGTTTTTTTTGCTACCTGTGCCCATTGTAAACATTTTTCTCTTCACTTCCTGTCCCATAGCTGAAACAGGAAGTAAAAGAAAATCCCCTGAAAATGAGGGAATAGACATTTCCTCACTGCTAGAGATGCAGAGACTCACAGGGTACTCTCTTCCATATATTTTGGATATGTCCAAAGCCCACCCCCCCTCCTTTTCATCCAAGGTTTTTGAGCGGATCTTGGATCCCAAAGGCTTATCAGTGGCAAATGATCCGGCAGCGTGCTTCCTCCATTTTAATTCTCTACTGAAGCAAAAATACTGTAAAATCTCTAGTAATCCACCCCCTTAACACTGCCAGGTCTTGTATTCCATCCAAGTGGAAGACTGGATGAACCACAATGGATCAAGGTTATTGTACGACTCCATAAGGTATCTCACGTAACTAGGTAACACCAAGTAGGTCAGAAGGTGAACCTACCTTATGTTCTGGACCGTCACAATTCCCCCACCTAATGATCTCTAAAATGTCATAAAAACGAAGTCATCTCTTAATTTTACCTCCTTCGTGCGACGGCCTAGTAAACGGTGACTATTCGGAAACCCTAGGTTCTAGGCGAGTTTTTGGAACCTACTTTTCCTCCCCCCCACCCGAAACCTGTATAGGTTTTATATACCTTCTCT
>BLSH010552316.1:1864004-1895285 GCA_018402905.1 Glandirana rugosa | reverse complement strand
CCCCCCCCCCCCCCCCCCCCCCCACCAAAACACATCTTCGCCTGTGTAGACAAAAATCCTTGCACCGGCCCTGCTTCTAATCCTCCCCCTGGTCATCTATCACCTCGACTGCTGCAACTCCCTCCTCACTGGATTACCTTTACATAGACTATCCCCTATTCAGTCCATCATGAATGCAGCTACCAGGCTCATCCACCTTACCAACAACTCAGTGTCTGTCACCCCTCTCTGCCAATCTGCCAATTTCATTGTGGCTTGCGACTTCATTTAACAAAAAAGTCTATGCAAGTCGCAATGAAATTGGTAATAAGTAGCGTAGGAACCTTTTTCATAATTGCTGTGACATGAGTCATGGCAATATGAATGATTCCATTGCCAGCAATGGGGTGCCACTTGCAATGCGAATTGGACAGTGGCGGCCCATGCATTAGGGGCGCATGGGCACTGCACTCCCAATCCATGCGTCTGGCCCCCTGATCTGCATACAGGGAAGTCGGATGCAAGGATTCTAAGGGGGGGAGTGTGTTTTTGAAGCACGTGATTAGAGCCAGAGGCTCTAATCAGCTTCAAAACAGGGTGGGCTCCGGGCACCGAGCACTGCGCCTGTAGCCCACCCAGTTGTGTGACGATAACGAATGGAAATCTGTTATCACTGCATTGATCGTCCTCCCGGCCAATCGGGAAGCATGTCTGAGACCCATCACCCGATTGGCTGAAAGGACAGGCGATCCTATTGGACGCCTAGGAGGAGGAGAGAAGAGACGCACGGCGTCTCTATGAGAGTACACAAGAGCTGCTGCCTGGGACACAGGTTGCCGCCTAAATTCTGGATGGACCCTTTGCCCACTGCTACACCCTTCCCTGCAATAAAAAAACAGGAATAATTACTTCATATATTGTAATAAATGTTTAAGCTGACCCACTGTGTCAAAGTAATCCCTCTTCTGGCCAGTCCTACGCTTTCTTGCCACTGCAAATGCTACGGTGGACACCATGTTAACATGGTTGCCGCTTGCCATTTGTCGCCTGCTACCTGACCCGCAGCCTGTCACGATGGTGTAAGTGCCGGGCAGACAGCGGGCGGGGGTACCATTAAGTGCGGCTGGCTGCCGGGAGGGGGGGTTCTGGAAAAGTACCATGCTGCTGGGGGGTGTTGGATGATTGCCACCCCCCCCAAAAAAAAAAAACCCTGAGCCGACACTGGATTTGGAACAGTCAAAGCACATGACAAGTAGCACCTGTGTGAAGGATTAATTATTTGTAAAGGAATGCATACACTGCACCTTTTCTTATAAGAACACTGAAAGTGCACCAGCTGATTATATTGAACCAGTCATTCCTATACAGAATCAGTCAGCAAACAATTTCTTCAGAGCAGAAACAGTTAGGACTCTGCAGCAAAGTTTGTTAAAATCCTTGTAATGTACATGCACATTGATCGCTCTCAGCCAATGGCTGAGGGCGCTGACCAAAGTGATCTGGAAGGTGGGGGCAGTCCTCCTGTCTGAACACAATAACTCAGCAGGGAAGATCGCTGTACTAACATTGGATTGGCTTTGACCTGAGCTGTCAGGCCAGTAGTGTGTACTAGGCTTTACTTGATATCCCTTTCCCTGATCTCTGGTCTTCATCCTGCTTTGCCTGTCTGCTCCAGTGTAGTCTGCAGTCCTCTTGACTGGTCCAGACCAGGGCATCCTGCTGTTTTACTGATGTGAGTTCCCTGTGGTCTTTGGTGCTTAGAGCAGGGTGAACCTTAGGGGTCATGACTTTGGGTTAGTGCAGTAACCAGTCCAAACCCCCATAAGGAGGTCCATGGTGAATACAGGCTTGCTTCTAGACTTTGTACCTTGGGGGATCCTGCATTACCTGGTCACACATGGACATGTGCACTTCTGGCAAGTGCTGTGCTCCTCCATTCTAGCTCCACTGGGCTTCTTTGTGCACCCTTGGTGAGCCACAGTTTCATTGGTGGGGTGTTCCCCAGCTCTAGCTCCCACATCCTATCTGTTCCAATTTGCTTCCTCTTACAACCTTGGCCAGACAGCATTTCAGTGAGGGCTCTGTTCCTCCTTACAGCTCCCAGGCCCTTCCTGCTCCAGTGGGCTTCCTCGCACATACTTGGCAAGATGCAGTTCTAGCGAGAGCCACATTCTTCAGTTTGAGCTCCCCTAGGTCCTCTCTGTTACAACTTGCTTCCTCAAACACCATTGATGAGACACCGTTGCGGGGGGGGGGGGACATGTTCCTCTGTTCCAGTCCCCAGGTCCTTTCCAGTATGCCTACTGCTTCCTGTGAGGAATCCTGTTCTGTGTAGCTGAAGAGTTCACATTAGCGCAGAAGCATCCTGACAAATACAACATTTAATACATTTTTTATTGCAAGCCATTTAAGTACCTACATTTGACCTGGTAACAGCCTTTTGCAGTCCCTGTATTGCAGAGGGCTAAGCAGCATAAGAAGCCAATCAATGAATGTGCTGACAGGAAGCATGTGAATAGGAAGGGAAAGAAAAGTGACAAAAAGATGAGCTCAGCACTGTGCTGCTTCTCCTTTTACTGTTCAGTCACAGGCTAGATCAGGATAATCTGGGTTTAGAAGAATGATACTGGCCACCAGACTGAGGACATCTAGTGGCAGAAAAACTGTACTGTGTGGGAAATCTTTTGGCTTGAAAGTGAATAGTTCAGCAAAAGCTGATCTTGTTATTGTAGCTAGTATTGTATCCAGTGTTGTATATTTGTATTGTAACGTTGTATTGTATCTAGTATATCTAGTATTGTATCTTTGTATTGTATCTAGTATTATAACTTTGAATTGTATCTAGTATTGTATCTTTGTATTGTATATTTGTATTGTATCTACTATTGTATCTAATATTGTTTCTAATATTGTATTTAGGCTATTAATTTTTACCTTGATATTTCTGACTGCTTTAAGTCATGTAAACCTATAATAGACATTTATTCCTGCTTGGGTGTGACTTATTTTTTTTTTACTAAATGTCACTAAGGTAATTCAAATAAACGATTTTAAGAATATTGTGGCGAGACTTAAACTGCCATCTTATGTCTAGGTGAGCTCAGAGAGACAAAATCTATATACAGTAGCTGTATTAAAGTTGTAAAGAAGAGGCCCAAAAGAGGGAATTACTACCATTACGCCGACAACCCACATTATATATTATCTCTCTTAGTAGAGAGTGGGAGGCTTAGAACTTTCTTCCTTTCTTTTATTCTGGGAATTCTCCTTTTTAGGCTCCTTTCACAGGAGCGGAGCCCGTTCTGACATGCTCCGCTGCTCAGTGGGGATCCATCCGTTTATTCCTGCTGACCCGGCGGATGACAGGACCGTCTCTGCACTCCACGCAGAAACGGACCTGTCAGAGCTCCGCTCTCCTCTATGGGGGATCGGATGAACACGGACCGCCTGTCCGTGTTCATCCGATCCGCCAGACGGATGGAAAATAGGGTTTCCATCCGTCTGTATTTAGCGGATCGAAGCGGATCGGATGTCAGGGGACATGTCACTGCTAACATCCATCACTCCATAGAGGACAATGGAGCGTCCATTCAGGTCCGCCTAAAAAACTGACAGGTGGACCTGCATGGTCCGTGTGTGTGAAAGGACCCTTAAACATTTGAAAATAACATTTCAGCTTGGTCTATTTATGGGATTTATTACAAAATTATTACCACTGTAACATTTTATTCTAGTTTAACATAACAGGCAGATGAACATCAGGGGAATTTGAAGCTGGATGCAGATATTACAATCTGATTGTACAGTCTGCTAAATTATATATATATATATATATATATATATATATATATTATTTTTATTTAAATATCAGACATGTTATACTTACCCACTCTGTGCAATGGTTTTGTTCAGAGCAACCCCGATCCTCCAGGTCCAGGTCCAGGTCCCCCACCAGCGCTCCTGGCTCCTCCCACCATAGCAAGCCACATGGGCTTGCTTCTGAGCCGTCTCTGTGTGTTCGCCCAGGCCCCCCTATTGACCAGCCACCACTTAAAATAGGATCTTTGCCCTGTATTAAAAAAAAATAAAAGTCAGCAGCTACAAATACTGTAGAGGACACTTATCTGTCCAGGGGTCCAGTGCCATGCTCACACCAAACCGCTTCTTCATCGGTCTTTGGGTCCCTGGTGAAGTTCTGCTTTAAGAAATAATGACTGAAAGAGATTGGAAGTGTTGCTAACTTTATATTGTGTGTGCATATTTACAAAAATAAAATATTGTAGGTATATAAATCCAACATAATCAAGGTTTTGTACAAACTCATCCAAATGTTATGAACACGTTTGGGTCCTTTGTGAGCTCACACAGATTATGTTTGCATGGGTAGCTCCTCAGTGCTGGACTACATGCATGTTTATTTCTTGATAGAAAACAAAAGATATTAATTCAGCGTGTATCAGTATGAATACATTGAAGATGGATGACTACAGCAGGTGTTCATGTGTGGATAATCAGAAACAGTGATCTCACCATTGCAGTCCCTGAGAGGTGCAATACCAGTACTAAGTGGCTTAGTCATAGAGAGGTTATCAGAGAAGTTGGTGATGACCACATCAACAATATAAAGAGCTGGTCCCTCCATTATAGAGTAATGATAGTAGAACCATTCATTGCAGAGGAATGAGACTCTGCATACCAAGGGGATGAACTGCCAGATACAAAGGATTTGTAATATATGGAACCTTCCTCCATATCTATGCAAATTATACTTGCTTCCAGGAACTTTTGAAGAGTTCCTTCCTTATCTCAGAACTCCAACAATGTATTCCTGTAATATGTATCTATAGCAAGAGTTTACTTAGACTAGTCATGCTTATTATCTAATATTCCTTTATTCACACAATTTAGTTATGTCAGCATACATTGTGCCTGATTTTTAGGGTTGTAAAATCATGCAGGTTGCCATCCCTAAGTAGTATAACAAGAATAACTTAATTGTATCTATTAAAATTGAATTTGATGCATACCCATGGGACTCGCAATAAATATGGTTATAACTGCATAATTTCATCTTTACATATATACATTCTTTACCTTGCAGGAGCAAGACAGCATGGATTCTAACACGGAATAGCTTTTTTTTTTTACACATTTTATGGACATGTAAGTGTTTGAAATTGCTTTAATAAAGTATAAATAGCCAAAACAGGGCAGCCCCATAGGAATATTTTCCCTCTAATCCTGTTCTGGTGACAACTCAAATTTGTGGATTTTCTCTAATGTTTAGTTACAGAGACAATGGTCATAAGAAAAAACAGAGACAAACAAAGCAGTGACAGACAGCAAAAAAAAAAAAAAAAGAGTTGCTAACTCTTTCATTACTATATCAAACAAAGAAACAAAATTATTGCTTTTAGATACGCTTTCAATATTGCATGGTATATAAAAACTATGGTGAAAATGTTTTCAGCATATAGTGATACTTAAAATATATGTGATTAAAAAGCTGGTAAATATGTTATCTCCCTTAACAACATTGCTCTGCATTTAGGAAATGCATATCTACTAACATTAAGCCATCATTTAAGGCCCGTACACATGGTCCAATTATCGGCCGAAAATTTTCATACGACAGCCTGAAGTCTGATAATCTGACCGTTAGTATGCTCCATTCGACAGCCGATTTTCATTTATCATCCAACAAAAGCTGGATGAGCCGACTAGAAAATTTTTGTTTGCCGAAAAAGGCCACGTCCGTTTTTCAGCTTGTCTGTACAGAAGTTGGACAAACAAAAGTTGAAAGTACAAACACGCATGTTCGGAACCCAGGAACGACCTAGAAGTGTTTGGTCCTGTAAACCTGCATTCGAAATTCACAATTCACTTTCGTGAAGCGGCAATTGAAATAGCGAAATGCAGCGGAAGGGGCCCAAAGGGTGACGCACGAAAACTGAACTTCCTCTTTATATGCTCATAGCACGTCACTACATTCTCCTTTGTCGAACGATAATTTTACTAACGTCAGTACGCTAGACAAAATCATAGACAGCTGATTTTGGGATAAAATTGGACGTGCGGTCGTACGACTAATCGCAGCGTGTGTATGAGGCTTTGAATACACTGAAGCGGAATTCCAGTTATAACAGTTTATTTTGTTTTGGATAAAGTAGGGTAGCTTCAGATCCCCATTTTATCTATTAAGGAGACTCCAGTGCTGCTTTGGCAGCCAAGGAGGGCTTGGCTGTAAGATGAAGTTCTTTTTCTCTCTCTATAGGGGGAAATATACCATTGTATACAATTTCCAGATTCCACTAAAGCAGCCTTTTCCAACCAGGGTTCTTTGGAATTCAAAAGTGCATCTAAAGGTTGCAAGCAATCTCATGAGCAGTAAGCAGTGGCAAATTGATTTCCTGCCTGCATAGTTCAGACAACAACACCACCAAGCAGAGCAAGTGGTATGGCACCAGTGAAGCTTCTGGTCTCATTTCTTAAAGTACATAACCAATTATTCCAAAGATATATAGCGAACTATAAGGGGAATGTTTTTTCCATTGACTACCAATATATGAAGTATCCTACTATGCACCAATGTATGGGGCACTGCATCAGCCACCATTATAATGTGCGTTTTTCACTGACCACCAGTGAAAGGGGGAGCGGGGTTTCTCTTACTAACCATCAGTGTTATGCACTAAGGGACTGTAATCCATAGATTGCTTCTCAGCCTTTGGCTAAAATAAAATGTAATATCCATTATGTTATCATTCTTTCCTTGTTGCTGGGATGGCTGACTGTATAGGATCCCTGCTGATATGATGGGGGGCCATGAGGGATCTCCCGATGCGAACAGAAACCAGAGCATGGAAAAACAAAAGAAAAGGAAGGCGCGCACAACTAGTGCTGGTAACTTAGCTCTGAGGAAGGGGGTACACCCCCAAAACGCGTCAGTTTTTACCCTCCACTGTGTTCCGCATTGTATCAGGCAGTGTTCTTAACAGCTTTTTTAGAGATGCCACTTTGTTAGTATCCACTTGTAAACCCCTTAAATATTTATTAAATTGTCGTTGGTAATGTAATAGGTGTGCGCGCCTTCCTTTTCTTTTGTTTTTCCAGTGGCAGTCGAATTAACCCATCCGAGGAGGGCAGCATCCACCTGGTCTTTAAAAATTGATATCCTGGCTGCCTGTTACTATGGAGGACTTTTAGAGCTGGAAGTGTCTGTTTTTTCTTGTAGAAACCAGAGCATACCTGGGCAGTGGAGGCTGGGAGTAATTCCCAAGTGGAGGATACTGAGGGCCCTGGCGCCTCCTAATTTGACCGTGTTGCCTTGTCTGGTCAGGGACTGGGAAGGCAGAGGGCCCGCGGTGTCCAGCATCCCCTGCAAGCTGCCAGAGGGGGGGTGCCAGATTAGCACTATGGGTTTGGGCCCCTACTGTGTGAAACTACACTATGCCACAACACCTAGGCTTTTTTTCTGCACTACCCCTCATGGGCCAGGCCTAGCAAATGCACGTGCACTTTTTTATTTTGCATATTTCTTTATTTTCTCTTCACCTATGTGTCACCCTGCACTTATATATGAGGTTTTTTCACTCAGGCTAAAGGGTGTGGGTCTTCTGGCCTACACTGAAGTCCAGGGGGAGCATGTGTGGCTATAGGTTCCCTTTTTGGGAAAGTGGTGGGGAGTGGTCGACTTTGGCTAATCCCAAAGAGAGGTGTCCACTGGCTAGGTGGACCTGAGTATGCCTTACCCCCATCAGGATTCTTGCACCCCACGGGGACAGGGAAGGGTTCTTCCTTCTCGGGAGGGCACCAAATACACACCCTAAGTGCACTTTTATGTTCGCTTTGGCTTTTAGTGTAGCACTACCCCCATGAGGGCCACTTAAAGAATCTGTACCCCACTGGTTGGCCCGAGCTTGCAACTCCTCCGACACCTCTGACATTCTGGGTTCAGATATACTTATTGTGACCATAGAAAACGAAAACAGGCAGTTTGAACCAGTTGGGTCTTGCTTACTAGAGAAAGATGTTAATGCACTTCAATAACATAAAACTTGTTTTGTGCATAAAATATGCTATGTTAGACAACCCTGATAACAGAGACAATAATAGCAATGCAACCATTTAGAGTGTTAGAAAAAAGAGCACATATGCATGACAGCAAAATACCACCCAGGGCAGAAGAGTGACACATTCCTATCGAACCACTCCCTTCTGTACCCTGACACCACAGCCCCAAAGACACAGGAATTATATATGAAGAACAGAAAAATAAATAACTTTACAGTCCTTAATCCTGGTCTAAAGTGGGTAGAGTCCAGGGTAGAAATGTGAGCCCTAGTGACAGCATTAACTTTATCCTGTGCGAAGGGGGGAGGGAAAAGGTGTATTGTAGCCTTTAGGAGGAAGACGTCTTGAGTCTTCAACTAGGGCTTTAAGAAGTGTTTGAGGTGTCTTGGCAAACAGAGTGACTCAAAGTATGCTGGTAGTGTCCTGACAAGCAGAGGGATCACTGTGGCCTCTTAACGAGGAACAAGTGTGGTAAGGGTTTCCTTTTTGCAAACTTGGTTAGTGACTTTGGTGACTTTGGTTACAGAAAAATGGGCAAGTGCCTGCTCACTAACTCCAGTGACCTCCGGTGTTGATGAATGGCATGAGGACTCTGCAGCAAGCCTCTGCAGAGCATGGCTTGAGGGTCAGCTCGCGACCCCACGTCACAGGCTTTTTATATGCTCTCCCAGCATTCCATTCTACTTCCCCATCTGACTGGGATTTGTAGTCCATAACAGTCCAACTGAATATAGAACTTGGATCCTTGGACTACATATCCCAAGATGTTTTGCTCCATTCTTAATTCTCATTCACTCTGATTGCAGGATGTGATGACATAAAGTCCAGGCTGGGCACTAGGGGAAAAAAGCCACACAGTAGCAATGTTGCAGAGTGTCTCCTGAATATGCAGGCAATATTAGCCACCTCCTGGCTACATCAGTTTTTACAAAAAAAAAAAAAAACACTGAGAAGGGTTGCACTGATATCACTGAAATCACTAGTCCCTTAGTGGGTTCTTTATAGGAATAAACGTAGAATACAATTAAGAAAAAGGAAGCATGAAACTCATAGCCAAGCCCTGGTTGTCACAGAAAGATCAGAAGTGGAGAATAATCTCTCTGCCAGGGTCATTGCCAGCAATAGCTATTAGCCAGGGTATCAAGCTTTGCCTTGATGATTATAAAAATGTTAATGCTAATATATAAAATATTGAGCCTGATATATGGCATAGAGGAGGTGCTCAATTGTCATGGGGTTTGCATCCAGGACCGCTGATAAGGCAGTACAGACAGCCCTTATGTACTGGACCCAAGCCCCATCAGTTCAAAAGGGGGGCCCGGGAACCTGCTGAGGAGGGCCAGCTGTACTGCCTCATTACAGATACTGATCCTCTTCTGCCTTGACCTGCAGCACTGCCAGCTTTTCCTCCTCTCCCTCCTTCCAGCTGCACTGCAGGGGGATTGGTTCTAGCACAGGTGCCCGCTCCATCTGCTATCCAGGCTTCACTGTGTGCCCCTTTCTCCCGCAGTGGTGCCAGCTTCCCTCAGCTGCTGCGGGCACACAGGGGGATGTTTCAGGATGAAGAGCGGGAGAAGGGGCTAGTAAATATGTTGTTTATTGGTCCCTTTTTTCCTGAATGAACATAGTGAGCGATTGGTACCAATCACTCCTGAGTCAATTCATCCCCAAAGCATAGTAAACTGTGCTTACTATGGCTGGAATGGCTGTCAGGTAGGCTGTATGGTGCCCCCGTGATTTCTAACAGCAGCCCTGTTTGCATCTATAAATATGGTTTGCTCAATAGATGTTTTTAGGGCGATACCAAAACCCCAAAACGTTTTAATGGAATTTGTAATAAATGTAATTCTGTTTAACAAAGTACGATCATGTTGGTGTATTACTCTGGCAGAAGGTTTCAACACCTTTAAAGTCCCATAGTTTCTACTTGACCATTTTTTCTATACAACAGGGGATGTGGTATTGATTATTACAGCTGGTCTCACCTTTCTGTAACCACTTAATGTTAATATGTGTTCAGCTGAATATTACTATTATTATATTTGATAAATAATTATAATAATATCACAAAATATATATAAAGGAAGGTCTTTTTTAGCCACAGATTATACTTTTCAATGTAATATGCTTGGAACATATTTTAACTTAAAAAATCCATACACTTTTTAGCTCAATCTTATTTTATTGAGGTTATACAGAAACATAAAAAGCAAACATAACAGAAAAAAAGATACAGAAACATAAAAAGCAAAATATTTTGCATCCAAGGTACATAATAATGAATTCAACATGATCCTTGAGAGTCGGTTCACACAGGGGCGATCCGACTTCAGGCACGACTTTGTAGGCAAATTGAACGCGACTTCAAGGCGACTTACAAGACTTAAAGCGACCTCCATGCCAGGCGGCTTGCATGTGGTCAGTCAGAGAATATAGCTCTTCTCACATCATTCCTCTTACCTACTTTCTTTTCTTTTTCCTGTAAAGTTGCTTCAATATAGATGGGGATCTGACTTGGAGGCGACTTCCATTGAATTCTATGGGCACAAGTCAGATAGAAGTCACCTTGAAGTAGTACAGGAAGGCTCGGTTCACACATAGGCAACTTGCGAGCCGACTCGCCTCAAGTCGCTTGACATCCGAAATCCCATTGAAATGAATGGGAGCTGTTTTAGTATGCACTACTGAAGTTGCTCCGACTTCAAGGCGACTTCAGAAAAGGTTCCTGTACTACTTCAAGGCGACTTCTATCGGACTTGTGCCCATAGAAATCAATGGAAGTTGCCTCCAAGTTGGATCCCCATCTTTATTGAAGTGACTTTACAGGAAAAAGAAAAGAATTTACACAGGTACTCCCCACGAATTATACCCTCCTTCACTTCTCTGATTGGCCACAGACAAAGTTGCCTGGCATGGAGGTCACTTCAGGTCACATTGTAAGTCGCCCAAATTCGCGCTGAGGTCACCTTGAAGTAGTGTTCAAATCGCCTAGCAAAGTCGCCCCTGAAGTTGGATCGCCTATGTGTGAACCACCCCAAAAATTTTCTGAAGTCAGAGCAACTTCAGTAGTGTAAATTAAGGTGGCTCTCATTCACTTCAATGGGATTTCTTATGTCAAGCGACTTGGGGTGACACAAGTCGGATCCCAAGTCACTGTAGTGTGAACCGGCTCTGAAAAATGATATAAAGATACATCTATATCATATTAAAATCTTACCATATCAATTCCTTTTTGGCTCAGCTGGTTCAAGCCTGGTTTACCTTTTGGGTCTCTGGGAGAGTTTCGCCCTCGTCAGGATTTTATTCGTGTTTGTATTCCTGCAAGGGTGATTTACCCACTCTAATTGTCCTACCAAAACTGAAAATGAGGCAGGATCCAAAAATGTATTGTCACCAGAACAGCAATAGAAATTAAATCTTCCAATTGTCTTGGTGACAGCTAATGGAGGATTTACCTTCTTGCTGTGTCTACAGGGCACAAAATGAAGTGAAATTACCTCAATGGGACTCAAAAGAAGGCCTGACAGATGTTTTAAAATCTCCCTGCTTTTATCCAAAATGGAAAAGAAAAATGACATTTTGGCTTTAGTTATATTTTAATTCCTTGTACACATAGCAAGCTACATACTAGGCTTAACTGTGCACTGAATATTTGCTCATGTGTGTGGCCATGGGTGTATACAGGGGTTCATGAGCAAACAAAAATTATTTTGCCAGCGGGTAGGTAGACAACAGGTCCTCCTTGTGCAAGGGTTAGGCTAGAAAGCTGTCCTTTAGGATGGACTTGATTAAAACCTTTAACCACTTGCTGACCGCCATATAGCAGTTTTACTGCTACAGATCGGTAGCTGTGCACCAGATCACATATACTGTATATAAGTGATCCTGCACTTCCGCCTGCAGGGGGGACGTGTGCACGCCGCCCATGCGCCACATCTGCTGTGATTATTCACAGCCGAAGCTGATCTGCGGGTGCCGGGCACTCGATGTCCGCTGTCACCTTCCGATCATTGGACAGAGACTCAGAACGGAGCACTGCCTATGTAAACAAGGCAAATTTCTGTTCTGACAGGGGGGAAAGGATGGATTCTGTGTTCCTGCAAAGCAGAGACTCAAATCCACGTCTTCCCCTAGTAAAATCAGCACACATAGTAAACATAAACACTGGCTAGGCACACAGTTATTAGAAAAAATCTTGCGCTTAGCTCAAAGTATTATATTAAAACTTGGACTGCTGCAACGTAAATAACCCAGACACTGGGTCAACAGCAACTGTTTTAGAAAAAACAAAGTGCGCTGTCCCTTTACATCTTATAAAAATTGATCAAATCAAACCACAATTAAAACTGTGAAACTCTTACTGTGAACCACTATACATAATGTAGTGCAAATTAAACATAATATGAAACAAAATTTCTTCAGTTTCTTGCACAATAATTGATTGATTTGTACTCAAGCATTGCTGTAATAATTTTGTTTCATAATATGTTTAACCACTTCAGCCGCAGGAGGATTTACCCCCTTCCTGACCAGAGCACTTTTTGCGATACGGCACTGTGTCGCTTTAACTGACAATTGCGCGGTCATGCGACATTGTACCCAGACAAAATAATGTCTTTTTTACCCCGCAAATAGAGCTTTCTTTTGGTGGTATTTAATCACCTCTGCGGTTTTTATGTTTTGCGCTATAAACAAAAAAAAGAGCCACAATTTAAAAAAAACAACTTTTTTTTTTTTACTTTTTGCTATAATAAATATCCAAAAAAAAAACAACGAATTTATCCAAATTCTACATATTTTTGTTAAAAAAAAATTGCAATCGGCGTATATTGATTGGGTTGCGCAAAAGTTATAGTGCCTAAAACTATGGGAATTGATTTATGGCGTTTTTATTGTTTTTTTTTTTTTTACTAGTAATGGCAGCGATCTGCGATTTTTATCAGGACTGCGATATTGCGTTGGACAGATCAGATACTTTCGACACTTTTTTGGGACCAAAGACATTTATACAGCTATCAGTGCTAAAAATAGCCACTGATTACTGTATAAATGTCATTGGCAGGGAAGGGGTTAACACAAAGGGAGCAATCAAGGGGTTAAATGTGTTCCCTCACTGTGTTCTAACTCTGTGGGGGCTGGGCTGGCAGGGACATAACAAATCTCACTGATCCCGAGTACGGGGGATCAGTAGATATGTCATGTCCCCCCACACAGAACAGGGAACCGCCGTGTTTACATCGGCGGTTCCCCGTTCTGCCTCTCTATTAGGCGATTGCGGGTTGCTGGCAGACATAGAGTCCGCCTGACCCGCGGGCACGCTCACGCAGGGTGCTGTGGGCGCGAGAGCGCGCCGACGGTGGCTGTGAGGGCACGCGGGGAGTGCGCAAAGGAGCGGACGTCCATGGACGTCTCCCCGGCAATTCAGGTCTGCCCTGTAGCCGTCTTTTGGCTATAGTGCGGATTTGTAGTGGTTAATTTGCCCTACATTATGTATAGTGTTTCACATTAAAGTGATTGTAAAGTCTTGTTTTTTTGTTTAAAAAATATCAAACAAACTTACCTCCTCTGTGCAGTTGGTTTTGCACAGAGCAGCCCGGATCTTTCTCTTCTTGGGTCCCTCTTCACTGCTCCTGACCCCTCCCTGCTATTGAGTGGCCCCCACAGCTTTCTATGGGGCACCCGAGCCAAATCAGAGCTCCGTGTATCCATTCATACATGGAGCCCCGACCAGGCCCCGCCCCCTCTCTCCTCTGATTTGTTGACTGACTTTAATTGACAGCCACGGGAGCCAATGGCGATACTGCTGTGTCTTAGCCAATCAGGAGGAGTGTTCCAGATGGCTTAGACATTCGTGGACATCGCTGGCTCAGGTATGCAATTAGAGGGTACTGGGGAGGCTGCTACACACAAAAGCTTTGTTATCTTAATGCATAGAATGCATTAAGATAAAAAAAACCTTTTGCCTTTACAAATCCTTTAAGAGTATCATAGTTTTAATTTGGGGTTGATTTGATCAATTATTATAATATTTAAAGGGACAGTGCACTTTGTTTTTTCTAAAAGATAGGCACACAGTTAACCCTTTGATCGACCTAGATGTTTAAACCCTTCCCAGCCAGTGTCATTAGTACAGTGACTGTGTATATTTACTGATCACTGTATTAGTGTCACTGGTTCCTGCAAAGTGTCAAAAGTCTCAGTTAGTGTGCGGTTGAGCGCCGCAATATCACAGTCCTGCTAAAAGTCGCTATTTATACTATTACTAGTATACAGTATCCAACAAACTATGCGATATATACTGGTATTATTTTTTTTATATACAGTATCTCACAAAAGTGAGTACACCCCTCACATTTTTGTAAATATTTTATTATACCTTTTCATGTGACAACACTGAAGAAATGACACTTTGCTACAATGTAAAGTAGTGAATGTACAGCTTGTATAACAGTGTAAATTTGCTGTCCCCTCAAAATAACTCAACACATAGCCATTAATGTCTAAATCACTGGCAACAAAAGTGAGTACACCCCTAAGTGAAAATTTTCAAATTGGGCCCAAAGTGTGAACATTTTGTGCAGCCAGCATTATTTACCAGCACTGCCTTAACCCTGTTGGGCATGGAGTTCCCCAGAGCTTCACAGGTTGCCACTGGAGTCCTCTTCCACTCCTCCATGACGACATCACAGAGCTGGTGGACGTTAAGAGACCTTGCGCTCCTACACCTTCCGTTTGAGGGTGCCCAACAGATGCTCAATAGGGTTTTGGTCTGGGGGTATGCTTGGCGAGTCCATCACTTTTACCCTCAGCTTCTTTAGCAAGGCAGTGGACACCTTGGAGGTGTGTTAGAGAGGAGATCATTCTCTGCTTCAGTATGTCACAGTACATGTTAGCATTCATGGTTCCCTCAATGAACTGTAGCTCCCCAGTGCTGGCAGCAATCATGCAGCCCCACACCATTACATTCCCACCACCATGCTTGACTGTAGGCAAGACACTTGTCTTTGTACTCCTCACCTGGTTGCTGCCACACACGCTTGACACCATCTGAACCAAATAAGTTCATCTTGGTCTCATCAGACCACAGGACATGGTTCCAGTAATCCATGCCCTTAGTTTGCTTGTCTTCAGCAAACTGTTTGCAGGCTTTCTTGTGCATCATCTTTAGAAGAGGCTTCCTTCTGGGACGACAGCCATGCAGAACAATTTGATGCAGTGTGCGGCGTATGGTCTGAGCACTGACATGCTGACCCCCCACCCCTTCAACCTCTGCAGCAATGCTGGCAGCACTCATACGTCTATTTCCCAAAGACAACCTCTGGATATGACACTGAGCATGTGTACTCAACTTCTTTGGTCGACCATGGTGAGGCCTGTTCTGAGTGGAACCTGTCCTGTTAAGCCGTTGTATGGTCTTGGCCATTGTGCTGCAGCTCAGTTTCAGGGTCTTGGCAATCTTCTAATAGCCTAGGCCATCTTTATGTAGAGCAGCAATTCTTTTTTTTCAGATCCTCAGAGAGTTCTTTGCCATGAGGTGCCATGTTGCTCTTCCAGTGACCAGTATGAGAGAGTGAGAGCGATAACACCAAATTTAACACACCTGCTCCCCATTCACACCTGAGACCTTGTAACTCTAATGAGTCACATGACACCAAGGATGGAAAATGGCTAATTGGACCCAATTTGGACATTTTCACTTAGGGGTGTACTCACTTTTGTTGCCAGCGGTTTAGACATGGCTGTGTGTTGAGTTATTTCGAGTGGACAGCAAATCTACACTGTTATACAAGCTGTACACTCACTACTTTACAGTGTAGCAAAGTGTAATTTCTTCAGTGTTGTCACATGAAAAGATATAATAAAATATTTACAAACATGTGAGGGGTGTACTCACTTTTGTGAGATACTGTATATAAAAAAAATAATACCAGTATATATTCCATAGTTTGTAGACATCGTAACGTTTTGCGCAAACCAATCAATACACATTTATTGGGATTTTTTACCAAAACATGTAGCAGAATACATATTGGCCTAATTTATTAAGAGATTTGATTTTTTTAATTTTTTTTTTTCAATATGTTTTATAGGAGAAAGTAAAAAATATTGTTTTTTTTTTTTTTTCAAAATTCTCGTTTTTTTTTTTTTTTGTTTATGGCACAACAAATAAAAAACACAGTGGTGAGAAAATACCACCACAAGAAAGCTCAGTAAAGTTAGCCCAATTTTTTGTATAATGTGAAAGATGGTGTTGTGCCGCGAGAATTGCAATTGTAGTAGTGATCTTTATTTTAAGCAAAAAAATTGTGATTCTCATTTTAGCCAAAATTGTGCAGCTCTAACTTCTGGTTTTAATTGTTTGAATTACTTTAGAACATGTATGCAGACATGGATGTTTCTGTGATTTAGCTATCTGTATACTTGTGCTAGGTAAATACTGAAGTCAACATAACAGCCAGGTAGCTCACTTTATCAGGAGAGATCAGTGATGGTAATCTAAGCCCCCGCCCCCCATATATCTCCCAGGACAGGTTTATTTTAAACTTAAATAGCTGATTTACCTATCACTTGATCAAGCATTTAGGTTGCATTTTAAACTGTCAGATAACTGTGGTATAGGTTGCTATAGATGATGAAAAATGTGAAACTCAACAAGTTCTTGAGAGGCCAGATCATTTTCCAGCTCATCAAGACATAAGTAATTTTACCTGCAATGTAGAAAATGAACTATCTGGGCATCATTATATACTACATTATATTTACTGTCAATCTATTAGATTGTAAGCTCACAGGAGCAGGGCCCTCCTGACCCTCTTGTATAGAATTGTATTGTTTCTGTATTGTCTTCCTTTATATTGTTAAGCGCTGCGCCCCCCTGCAGTGTGTACCCCACCTCTCTAAGCCTCCTTTGCAGCTGAGATCAAAGGTTCATGTGATCTCTTATGAAAAAAAAGAAAAAAGGTTTTTATAATTTTTTTTTTTGCATATACTATTTTGGGGGTTTTCACTCAAGTTTAGTAGTGCTTTTTAGTAAACTAACGCCAGTCAGGAACTACGTTTTGAGGCTTGGGGGCCCTCTTTTATTCAAAATTAAAGTAAAGTCCAATGTAAAACAGCTTCCCTTGAAGGGAATTTCCATCATAAACAGGAAAATAAATAATAACCAGACTCCTGGCTCTCTGTTGCTGATACAACCTCAAATGTAGGCCTTTAGTTTGGTCCCTCTGACTGTTATACAGTACCCCGATTCTCACATACCACCTCTCTCGCAACTTTCTCTCTGCACTCTCACTGGGCTCAATGTGCAGACATGCACACTCCTGGCCGCTCCCTTGCTGTCACGTACCTGGTGGTTGAGTCTGACTTATGCGGGGGCAACCTCACTTGCGGCCCTGGTTCGAGAACCCCTGGTAGTGGAGACAGGGAGCTCTGGAGCACAGGGGCGGGGGGCACAAGGGCTGGACTTGGTCACAGATGACAGGTAATGGTCCATATAAGCTTGTGCAGACAGTAGAGTAGTGGTTCAGGCCGGGTCGGTAACAAACTGGCGGTGCGGTACAGGTGGTTCAGGCTGGCAGATAGTCGGGTACAGGCAGGGTTGGCAACGTGCAGGGAACAGAAGTACAAGGGGTCAGGCAGAGGCGTAGTCGTAGGCAGGCAGAAGGCTGAGGCAGGCAGCAGGCAAGCAGGTCAAACAGGAAGCCGGGGGCACGGATACTGGAAGTCTCTCAGGATAAGCACTGGGGTCACAGGAGCCAGAACGCTGTAGAACAGACAGCACTGACTGCAAGGTGCAGAGGGCTTAAATGGCCCGTTTTGGCGCCAACGCCAGCACTCCCACACGCGCGCACCCACGCACAGGCGCGCGAATGCACACAGGCTACGTGCGCCCACGCATTAGCCTGCCAATGGCCCCGGATGGTTCCTTACACTTGCAGCCTCACTCCTGGGGAAGGGTGAAGCCCAATTTGCTGTAAGGTCTTTGATTAAAAGGGTGAGCAACACCTGCACACACCATGCTGGTCTCTGGCAAGATCTGCACACAAGGTTAGGGACTCTTCCCTCCCAAAGCTCTTTGAAGCGCCTTGACTCCAGACCCTGATGTATGTTGTTTTATGTTGCATGCCTTCAAGAAACTGTCTGTAAGGTGCACTTTTTCTAAGATCCAACTAAACACCCTCCTGAGCTGGACCTCACAGCCTTAGTACCTGTGGGTCTCTATTCATTTTTATGATGAACAAAGGTTACTGCAGGCCTTATCGCATTCCAGCACAGGCCCTTCTAATCTGAAATGGTGGTGTAGCGCTATCCCCTTTGGGGGCCATTGGATTTTGGGTCCCCCTTTTTCTGCACAGCTAGGCAACAAACATTTTCAGCAGGCACATGGTAGTCAGAAAACCAGGGCTTTTGTTTTGTTTGTTTATTAGGGGAAACAACTTGGATGGCGCTAGGGTGGTATGGGATGCCCAGAACTGAGTTTAAAGTAGAACTTTGAGGACAACTTGAAACTGTCTCTGGCCTCTAGTACACAATCCCAGACCGTACTCCCATAGAAATAACTGTTCGGTCTGACTGGAACAATGGGTTCAACGCCAACACTGTCTGCAGGTACTCTATTCTTCTCCACAAAATGCCAAAGCACGTGGCTCCAATCTTAGAATTCCCCAAGCAGGGGTGTAGGATAGCTTTAGATGGTCAATTCAGAAGACTAGCTGGGTATTGCACCTGACTGCTACTACCCTATCAGCATTGGGAGATGGATAAAGTGAAGTTAATCACTCAGTCCGTTGTAAGACCTGCAGCACATACAGTGATGTTTTGATCAGGGGTCAGGCTTGAAGACCAGTAGCTATAGCAGTAGGGAGACTCCCACCGACCAGCAGGATAGGTATAAAACAAGCACCCAGGGGGGGTGCGTGGGCTCACCTGAGGTGTGGAGTCTAAGTACTAACCGGTGTTCACCAAAACTCCTGATGGTGTAGATGGGTTTTGCTGCATGTTAGCACCAGGTCGCAGTCCTCAGAATTGCTCCACCAAGAGGTGAGCAAGCCAGAATCCAGTAGTGGATATAGCAGGTATGGATCAACTAGAAGCGTAATCAGTAAACAAGCCAAGGGTCAGTAACAAGTGATTGCAGGTTGGGATCAGGCAGAAGCGTAGTCGAGGAACAAGCCAAAGGTTTGTGGTAGCAAAAATATGGACGACGGCAGGGAAGACAAGTGCAAGATATTGGCTGGAGAGAGCACAATAATCTCACAAACAGAAAGTGCAGAGACATGGCTTAAATCAGGAAATTCATGGAAGGAGCAAAGAGTTCAAGGTTCAGCAGACGTCATGGCACAAGGCAGGGTTGTGCAATGGATCAGACAGGGTGCTGTCGAGTATCTTAGGTAGCTCAGTGAGAAGAACATTGCCAGACACAGCAGAGTTCCCAGGTTCAGGTCCAGGCTCTGACAGGTGACTTTAGAAGAGAACTCCTGCTGAACAGGTTCCCATAGCTCCCAGGGTGGCTCAGCTAAGCCTAGTTGAGGCTGAAAGGTGTGAGGATTCCTCCCTGCTTTCTCTCTCTCCCAGCCCACTTCCTCCTCTGGCACCTTCTGCCTGGAGGCAGAGCCTCCCAAAGGGGCCCCCTCAAGGTTTCTGAATCCTGGACTCACTCCTCACATGGCCCAGAACCAGAATATTGATGGGCCATCTTTCCACCTTCTGAGCTGTCCTCACCCAGGGATTGATAGAGATTGCATAAATATTCAGGCCTTGATCTCTGCCTCCCCACCCTCTAAGTTCTAGAAGATTCCACAGGAGGTGCTACAGTGGAGATAATATAATTTGAATTCAAATTTAGATCTGGATATTACAGGTCTGGTATTAGCAACTGTGGTGAAGTCCAACAGAAAAAATAAAATGTATACCTGCTTAACCTTGCCTGACTTATCAGTCACTCAAGGGAAACATCCAAATGAAGTAGAAAATTAATCTCGCACAATGCCTTGATTTCAACTGCTATGGTTAATACCACTTAGCATTTGAATGCAACAGACTATGTCCTTGATAACTGTTATGCTCCTATTATAATAAAGCATAGAAATGCAAAGGTGTGTGCAGGATTAATTTTTTACTTCATTTGTATAAACCAATATAGCTGGCCACGCATCTTACCTCCTCACTGTGCAATCTAAGCAATTTTGTTAGAATTATACAGTAAACTAAAAGTATGTACAGTACACCCATATAGTATCAAATGCATTCATAACATCTACTGATTTGTAGATCTATAGTATGCTGCAGTAACCGTGACATACATGAGTATCTTATAAACACGCACATATATATAAAACTTTGTTTTTCGATTATAAAATACACCCACTGGAGTATATTTTCTAAAAGATTTATTAGCAAAAATGTTTAACAGGGTTTAGTTTAACAACCTTGGAAACTTTAACCTTTCAGAAGTACCTTTAGGGGACAAGGTTGACTATGGTATGGTTGACTCTAGGCTAGGCTATGGCATAGAATGACAAAGCAGGAAGAGGAAAGATATGAAGAAATTAATTTACTTCTTATTATAGTACATAACTGGAGGAGATTTATGAAATAGTGATTTTATCATTTGCAAAGTTTCCTTCAGCTGGAGGCAAGCTGTAGCTTGCCAGAAACATAATTTTCCAGTCAAACTTTCTTTTACTGTCAAAACTGTAATAATTACAAAAATTAACTATAGCAATTTGGTTCAGTATTTCATTTTTGATTATACATTTTTTTTTAATCTTTTTACTATTTCCATAAAATCTTCATATTATAAACACAGTTTTAGATGTACCTGTGTGCACTCAAAATACTGATGTCAGTAGCTGGTTTGCTTTCATACATTCTCTGTCTAATTGAAAGTCTGTACAAAGCTGAACAAATTAGGGGGAGGCTGAGGGGAGGTAGGGAGGATGAGTCACTACCCTGACTTTATCAGATGTGTTTTATCTGAGCTTCAGTCAAGCAACCCAAACATTCTTCATTTTGTTTTTGTTCAATCAGCAGGTTGAATGAACAACAATGATCAGAATTTCCCCATTCACACATTTGATGTGGATCGGGTAATATTTCCCTGCCATCAGAATACAATGATCTTTGCTGGCAGCACTGATCGATTGGGAAAAACCCAACAGGCTGGTTGTACAGAAGTCGATCGGTAGATCGAAATTTATACAACCAGGGTGTGCATATATGGATCGGAAATTTGGCCCATCCCTGCTGAACTGGCTGAATTGTGATCAATGTATAACAGGCATAAGTGAGCTTTCTTTTTTAAGCAAAGCTATTTACACAAACCTAGTAAACATGTGAAAAAGAATCTAGAGTACCCTCTGCAGATTGGAGATTGTAACTATGAAATGCTCAAAACTATTTGCATCTCCCACTACACATTGTTTGGATCTGGTGTTTGGTTTGGTTGTTGAAACAATGCAGTGTGGAAAAACCGAATGTATGTTCCCGATAGTGGTAATGAGGATCAGGGTGATAGGAGGGCAATCGGAAGGCATGTAAATCATCCTAATAATCCCTGCAGTGAAGTCAGCCAATTTCTGTGCTCAGTATAGACAAAATACAGGGCCACATTCCTAATTATATACTGGTCCCTACCACCTCTGAAAAAAGCAAGTATGATGTTCTACCTTTGCAAAAAGCATAAGTGCATGCATGCCTCTAAAAATAAGAAAAAATCCTCTTTCATATCCCTCCCCATTTATTTAAGTAAAAAATACATAACTATACAGGTGCCGCTGTATGCTGCCTATCAGGTTTTTATAGAACTTCACGCATACTTCCTACAGACCCATAAGCTGTTATTGATTCCCATCAACTTGTGAGTTCACAAAAGATGTAGAAATCAAATACAGCCCATGTGGAGGCTTCCTTTCGATTGAAACCTGATTACTGACCTGCTGATAAGTGAACAGTGACTTCTTTGTTGGAAGGTAAGCATTTTCTGCTCAAAAAAGACAAAGAGGGCCGGAAGAGAGGATATTATTTTATTTATTTATTTTTAGGAGTAAACATGTACTCTGATAAGCAGATTTTTCAGAGCACAGCAGGCTGCAGGCATTGTAAACAATTAATCTCCTAATAGATAAGGCCGGGATTCCATATGTGTGGCCGCGGGTTCGTGCCTGGGGTCCGGTGCGTCCCTGTGCACCAGTTCAGGTGCTATTCAGGTCCGAATTTCAGAGTGAATTTGCACCTGAATCAGACCCAAAGACGCACAGGACCCTTTTGGAATACAGACTGTGGCCGCCCCGTGTGAACCGGCTCCATTGAGAGCCGGTCACGCTCGCATGTCATGCAAATTCGTATTGCATATGTGTGAACCCAGCCAAAAAGAGATTGTCATTCAGTTCAATGCAGATCAGATCTTCTGTCACCAGACAGCTCTCTCTAGTGGTGTCCAGGAACAGCTTGTTCACAAAAAAATGCATGGAAACACATGACCAGGTCATGTTTCTGAAAGCACAACTTATTTTCATGATAGAAACACATGAAGTCATTGTTTTCATAGGCTATACAAACAAGCACAAATGTTTAGTAAAGTACATTAATACTTTAAGATTTTAATGTAAACATGTGAAATAGAACCTAGAGCACTGCCTGCTGTCTGGAAGTGGAAATGCACAATATTTTAAGTTTACCCAACAAAAAAATTAAATATTTTATTTTTTATTTTATTTTTTTAGTCCCAAACAAAATTAACATTTTTATATGAATGACTACAGTGGTTATAATATATAATAATATAATATATTGGAATTCAAAGATTGATTAATGATTTATAATAACTCCTAAATCTATTTGAATTTTAAAGACTTGTCTGTTTTCCAAACTTCTGATGATGTCAAGGAGACCAGATACCCCTTTATAATTCTTGCACTGCCTGTTAGGCCCATTGCCATCTACGCTTAGATATAAAATGGAGCTTCCTTTGTGGATAGTCACAGTATGTACTCACATGCTTCCTGCATGAATAGCAAAGTTCAAATCAAATACCTTTTCTCTTTTTATAGGTTTGTCTTCTTTTTTCAGCAAAGCAGCTGTGATTAGCCTAGTAAACACATAAAAAGGAGTCTAAAGCCCTACCTGCTGTCTGAAAACCATAAACAGGTAATTGTAATTTGCAGGAACTTCCAGTTGCTCCTTGATCTGCTACCAGAGCATCCTAAAGTCCTGTCTAAGTTTTGCTGTCATGAGAGACATAATGTAGTTGCCATTGCTGACTTGGTATAATAATGTTTTAATGAACTAACACTTTCTGAGTTAGCCAGAACAAGCAAGGAGATCATGCAAGTCCGAAGTCTTCCAGATCTGTGCCTAAAATTAGTGAGGTCTGAGGGGCTGCATGACAGGTGTTTTCAGAATAGGAAATCAATAATGACTGTCTCATGTTTTTGTCATGATAGGTTTACCTTTAAGGCTTTAAAGTAGTCAGACACAATGTAGTAATCAGTCCTTCCCCACCACTTGACAGAAAGGTCATGAGGCCAGTCGTAAGAATTATTATTTTTAGTTCTGATTCTATTCACTCTTGACTGACAGTAGAGAAGGGATATGCAATTAGCGGACCTCCAGCTGTTGCAAAACTACAAGTCCCATCATACCTCTGCCTCTGGGTGTCATGCTTGTGGCTGTTCGAGTCTTGTTATGCCTCATGGGACTTGTAGTTTTGCAACAGTTGGAGGTCCGCTAATTGCATATCCCTGCAGTAGAGGATAATAAGCTGAGAAGTTCTAACATAGCTATGAGGGTCTGTGGTCTTGTGCTGAAGGATACAGGTGTTTCATTGAAGGTTGTTATATACCATCCTACTACAATATATATCATCAAATAGAAAAAAAGAAGAGGTTTGTGTTTACCCTCACCATATCATTTTGCACACCTGTTCAGCTAGTCCTTATAAAAATACTTCTGCCATATGTCAACTATTCGTACCTAAGGATGGAAAAAAACAATAGCAGTATAAGATGAAAAACATATTAATAGCTGTAGATAGGGAGTGGAAAACTAGTAAAGAATATGAGGGCAGCTTCATGTCTCATAAATCCTCAATGAACAGAAAAGAAAAGCGTGACAGGAATCTTCTAGTCGATGGAAAGGGCACGCTCTCATGAATATTTGATGACTGCACAGGAAATCTTGTTTCCTGTTTCTAAAGTGATACCTATGATTTCAAATAGAACTGCTGTGGTTAACATAGTGTATCAAAAATCACAGTTCAGGTTGAAATCCTTTTCTCCGCAATGATAAGTATTGGTGGAAAAGTTTGAGCAATTAACTTAAATTAGAAAGTGAAACTGAGGAAACCTTTATTCCCACCGGAATTGTAAAACTTTCATTTAAACTTTTTGTTTCACACTGATCAAATGAGGCTGAAATGAGGCTGAAATCTAATGTACGGCATATATGTTTACAATACCCTCCTCCTGTTTATGTCGTCCAGTATGGAGGTGCCAAAAACAAGTGGCCCACTTTATAACAAATCCAAATGAAACACAGAAGCAAATGTATTTGACAGTTTAACATAAGTAGTAAGGCTGTAATTTGTTGACCTTGACAATATGGGGGTCATTTACTAAGACTGGAGAGTGCAAAATCTGGTGCAACTCTGCATAGAAACCATTCGGCTTCCAGGCTTTAGGCCGAGTTCACACTGGTACGACACAAATGTTATTCGACTGTCATCCTACTTTGCCCTGTGACATCAGTCCTACATCGGTCCTACTTCCATCCAACTTGAATGAACAGGATTTGATTATGCTCCAACTTTGAGATAGTCTGACTTGTCCTTTGACCAGGGGCGGCCCATCCATTAAGGGAGCACGGGTGCGTCCCCTCTATCCTCGCCACCCCCTATGCTAAATGGATAGATTCATGCATAGCATGAATCTATCCATGGCCGCTGTGGCCACCCCCTAGTCATGCCTCCAGCCCCTTTCAGGATGCCGGGTGCATTAATTACAGCAGTGATGGTATTTTTGTGCAGCACCTGATTAGAGCCGGAGGCTCTAATGGGCTTCAAAATAGAATGGACTCCAAGCGCAAAGCATTGCGCTCGCAGCCCACTCACGTGTGTTAGAAAAGCAAATTAATATTTGCTTTTCTACCACAAAATCGCCTCTCTGCCAATCAGCGTGGGTATGTTACCCATTTCCTGATTGGCTGAGAAGTCAGACGATCCTATTGGATGCCTTTCTCTGAGGAGGAGGGGGATGCATGGCTGAAGCGGCAGAATCAAAGCACGCTCTCACTCGCCAGACACTTTTTAGATGGGGCAAGTGTGGGACTTTGATGTCCTGACTACCCTCTGGGGGGGTGCTGTATACCTGATGCTGTATACCCTATCTGGTGATGCTGTATACCTTATCTGCTGATGCGGTATACCTTATCTGGTGATGCTGTATACCCTATCTGCTGATGCTGTACACCCTATCTGGTGATGCTGTATACCTTGTCGGCTGATGCTGTATTCCCTATCTGCTGATGCTGTATACCTTATCTGGTGATGCTGTATACCTTGTCGGCTGATGCTGTATTCCCTATCTGCTGATGCTGTATACCTTATCTGTTGATGCTGTATACCTTATCTGGTGATGCTGTATACCCTATCTGGTGATGCTGTATACCCTATCTGTGATGCTGTATACCCTATCTGGTGATGCTGGGCTGTATTCCTCCTGACAGAATGGGTGGAATCTATAAGGAGTGGGGCTTATGAGAAGTGGGAGGGGTAAAAAAGGAAGGGCGTGGGGTCTGGAGCCCCCCATCCTAAAATTTCACCAGCCGCCACTACTTTTGACCAATCAAAACAATCCCAGTGTGACATATATCCTTTCCTGCTGCTGTAATCACCATGTTGGATGTCACAAGTCGGATGGTTAAGAAGAGGATCTGACTTTGATCCAACTTCAATGATATTGAATGGGCTCAAAATGGACCAAAGTAGACCTTTTCTGAAGTCGGACCGACTTGTGTCGGACCAGTTAAGACGGCTCTCATAGGGAACCATTGATTTGCACATGTCATGCGACATGTGCTCCCAAAGTCGAAGCGTATGTCGTACCAGTGTGAACCCGGCCTTATTGCCAAAGCTTAATTGAACAAGCTGAAGTTAGAAGCTGAAGTTAGAAGCTAATTGGCTACCATGCACAGCTGCACCAGATTCATACTGCACCAGTTTTAGTAAATCTACCCCTATATGACACAGCAGTGGCGGCCCGCCCATAGGGGCGCCCGGGCGCCGCCCCCCCCCAAAAAAGTTCCCTTAAAGTCCCCTTTAAAAAAACAAAAAACGTTTGTTTAAATTACCGTAGTGCACTGTGTTTGGGCACCGGACACAGTGCACTATGGGAAGTGTGACGTCATTGCAATCACATGATTGCAGGCTTCACGCTTCAATATCAGGGTTTAATCCTGCCTTGAGGCGCTTTGATCTGCACCTCAAGCCGCCTATTGGCTTCTGGTACTGTCAATTAATCACCGCCATCCATAGACGGCGGTGATTGATCTGGAGGAGCCTCAGTGTCACTTCCAGCCATGGAGACTGGAGAGAGAAGGGTCCAGGCTCCAGGCTCAAGCATGCTCACCCGCAAGCGCTGTCTCTGCATACAAACAGCCGATTGTCCGTATGCCGATCTCTGCAACACTCCTGCCTACCTGCCTATTAGATGGGGTAAGTGCTTGCCCCAACTTCGGAGGGTGGGGGGGGGGTCAGGCCGCGGCAAACCCCTATCTAGTGACTGTATTACACTATCTGGGACCCTCTATTTGCAGTACTCTACATGGAGTTTCCTATGAATTATTATGTGCAATGCTCTGCGTGGAGTTTCCTATGAATTACTATGTGCAATACTCTGCATGGAGTTTCCTATCAATTACTATGTGCAATACTCTGCATGGAGTTTCCTATGAATTACTATGTGCAATGCTCTGCGTGGAGTTTCCTATGAATTACTATGTGCAATATTCTGCACAGAGTTTCCTATGAATTACTATGTGCAATGCTCTGCATGGAGTTTCCTATGAATTACTATGTGCAATATTCTGCATGGAGTTTCCTATGATATACTATGTGCAATATTCTGCATGGAGCTTCCTATGAATTAATATGTGCAATATTCTGCATTGGGTTTCCTATGATATACTATGTGCAATATTCTGCATGGAGTTTCCTATGAATTAATATGTGCAATTAATATCTGCATGGAGTTTCCTGTGAATTACTATGTGCAATACTCTGCATGGAGTTTCCTATGAATTACTATGTGCAATATTCTGTATGGAGTTTCCTATGAATTACTATGTGCAATATTCTGCATGGAGTTTCCTATGATATACTATGTGCAATATTCTGCATGGAGCATGAACCACCGCAAATCCCTACCTTGTGACTGTATACACTATCCGGGACCCAGTATACCCTATCTGGTGACTGTATACCCTATCTGGGACCCTGTATACCCTATCTGGGACTCTGTATACCCTATCTGGGACCATGTATACCCTATCTGGGACCCTGTATACCCTTTCTAGGACCCTGTATACCCGTATCTGGGACCCTGTATACCCTATCTGGGACCCTGTATACCCTATCTGTGACCCTGTATACCCTATCTGGCACCATGTATACCCTCTCTGGGACCCTGTATACCCTATCTGGGACCCTGTATATCCTATCTTGGACCCTGTATACCCTATCTGGGACCCTGTATACCCCTATCTGGGACCCTGTATACCCCTATCTGGGACCATGTATACCCCTATCTGGGACCCTGTATACCCTGTCTGGGACCCTGTATACCCTGTCTGGGACCATTTATACCCTATCTGGGGCTCTCTATACCCTATCTGGGGCTCTATATACCCTATCTGGTGACTGTATACCCTATCTGGGGCTCTGTATACTGCTATATGGTGACTCTGTATACTGCTATATGGTGTCTCTGTATACTCCTAACTGGTGATGCTGTATACCACTATCTGGTGATTCTGGGCTGTATACTCCTGCCACAAGGGGTGGAAACTATAAGGGGTGGTGCTTATGAGAAGTGGGAGGGGTCAAAAAGGAAGGGCAGGGTCTGCATGGAGTTTCCTATGAATTACTATGTGCAATATTCTGCATGGAGTTTCTTATGATATACTATGTGCAATATTCTGCATGGAGTTTCCTATGAATTAATATGTGCAATTAATATCTGCATGGAGTTTCCTGTGAATTACTATGTGCAATACTCTGCATGGAGTTTCCTATGAATTACTATGTGCAATACTCTGCATGGAGTTTCCTATGAATTACTATGTGCAATATTCTGTGTGGAGTTTCCTATGAATTACTATGTGCAATATTCTGCATGGAGTTTCTTATGATATACTATGTGCAATATTCTGCATGGAGCATGAACCACCGCAAATCCCTACCTAGTGACTGTATACACTATCCGGGACCCTGTATACCCTATCTGGTGACTGTATACCCTATCTGGGACCCTGTATACCCTATCTGGGACCATGCATACCCTATCTGGGACCATGCATACCCTATCTGGGACTCTGTATACCCTATCTGGGACCATGTATACCCTATCTGGGACCATGTATACCCTATCTGGGACCCTGTATACCCTCTCTAGGACCCTGTATACCCGTATCTGGGACCCTGTATACCCTATCTGGGACCCTGTATACTCTATCTGGGACCCTGTATACCCTATCTGGGACCCTGTATACCCTATCTGGCACCATGTATACCCTCTCTGGGACCCTGTATACCCTATCTGGGACCCTGTATACCCTATCTTGGACCCTGTATACCCTATCTGGGACCCTGTATACCCCTATCTGGGACCCTGTATACCCCTATCTGGGACCATGTATACCCCTATCTGGGACCCTGTATACCCTGTCTGGGACCCTGTATACCCTGTCTGGGACCATTTATACCCTATCTGGGGCTCTCTATACCCTATCTGGGGCTCTATATACCCTATCTGGTGACTGTATACCCTATCTGGGGCTCTGTATACTGCTATATGGTGACTCTGTATACTGCTATATGGTGTCTCTGTATACTCCTAACTGGTGATGCTGTATACCACTATCTGGTGATGCTGGGCTGTATACTCCTGACACAAGGGGTGGAAACTAAGGGGTGGCGCTTATGAGAAGTGGGAGGGGTCAAAAAGGAAGGCCAGGGTCTGGTGCCCCCCATCCTAAAATTTCACCAGCCGCCACTGTTTCACAGAAAGCTGTAGCTGTAACTCTGAAAATAGGAAAAAATCTGCCGCACTCCAGTTCGTTCTTCTTTCAGTATTTTTAATAATCAATGCATAGGCTGCATACTGTAATGTTTCCAATCCAAAACCAGCCTTCCTTGATACATTTCACCACTCCTGGCTTGCTCCCCTATCCTTGTGAGCAAGCCAGGAGTGGTGAATCACATTAAGGAAGACTGGTTTTGTGTTGGAGACATTATACTGTATGCAGTCAATGCATTGATTATTAAAAACACTGCAAGAAGAGCTAATTGGAGTGTGGCTGATATTTTCCTATTTTCAATGATGAATGGAGACAGACTGTAATGGCCGGTACCCAGATTGTCCATTCGCAAGAGAGGCCAGTCTTGAGCGGAACTATGGATCTGTGTGTGATTCTGTATCTGAGTATAGGGGCATTATTACTTCAGCAAGCTTCTTCTTCCTTACAGTGATGTGTACAAGGTACAGTGACACCTCAGTTCACAAACTTCATTTGTGAACCGACTCTGGTCATGAACCGAATTGGTCACAAATTGAGTCAAATTTTCCCATAAGGTTCAATATTAATCAGGTTAATCCGTTCTGAACTTTTTTTTGTTTTCAAACCACAAAGCTATGAAAAAAGTACAGTACAGTATGAAGAGAGAGAACACTAACCTTGCACATTCTGGTCACCTGCATTTGTGCTTTGCACATTCTTGTCCCCTGCATTACTGCTCCGCACTTTCTTCTTACCACCATGCTTGCTCTGCATTTTCCTTGGGGCCTTACTGGCTGTACAGTACAGAATGTATGTGCTAAAAAGCTTCTCAACACTGTACTGTAAGTGTCTTCATAGTGCTGTACACTTTCAGTGTCTCTCTGTGACCTGAGATCTCACCAGAGCAGGGAAAAGCAGGGAAAATGGCAGAGGCTCGTGTTTGTGAACCAAAGCCGAGTTCTCGAACCAAAGCAAATTTTTGTGAACAGAAGCATCCGTGAACTAAGGTACCACTGTGCATTTACCGAAGTAAAGTCTCACTCCTGGTTTACTCGGTAGAAAAAAAACAGCAAAGCAAATGCCGATGTACCAAAGAGCAAGGGCAACGGTGAGAGGACGTAATAGGAAAGGGAACAGCTTGGGGCATCTACTGCTATGGATAGGTTGTTGGGGAAGACAATGGGTATTGGTATGGGTGCCAGTAACCTAGACAAGGGTTTATATCCTAAAGCAGGCGTAGGCAACCTTAAAGAGGTGGAGATCAATATGGGAGAAGCCAAAGATCACCGGGCACAGTGTCGCCTCCTCACACCTCCTGCTCCCTACTACAGCTCCAACTTTACAAGGAGTCCCTCTGCATTGCACTCAGTTTGATGGTCTGGGTTGGCGGGTCAGCAAGCCCAGACCGTGATCTACCAGTCACCTGTCTGCGATCTACTGGTTGCTGACCCCCATCCTAAAGCAATGGCTCCAGGTATTGGTATAAACCACCTTAATTGAAAGGCTAATAGCAATGGGGGGGGGGGGGGGTATGGGGGTAAGACCGTGTTGTCGTAGAGTGGACAGGGGGTATGGGGGGGGGGGGGGGTAACGATAATCGGAAAGTTAATTCCACCAAATATGGTTATGGACCTCGGTAACGAAATCCTACCCCCAGTCGTTGGTCATCTAGCGTCTGTCCACTGACCATCTAGTGCCAGACCCGAACGACTGGGCGGTTGGGTCTGGTAGTTTGACTCACGTTACGTCTCCCTGAGGAACATTTCAACCTCGACATCATCCCTCGTCCTCCACACTCCTCCGCTGTGACACGGGCCACTAGAAACCGAAGAGGGTATAACTAGAGGTGGAGAAATTCCAACGGATGCGGACGAAATCCTATATTTGGGAACAGATCCAATGACCGTGGGTATGGTTATGGGTAACAGAAGGGGTTGTTGGATAGGTATCGTCATCTAC
>BLSH010552316.1:1852161-1863994 GCA_018402905.1 Glandirana rugosa | reverse complement strand
GGGCAATGGTGAGAGGACGTAATAGGAAAGGGAACAGCTTGGGGCATCTACTGCTATGGATAGGTTGTTGGGGAAGACAATGGGTATTGGTATGGGTGCCAGTAACCAAGACAAGGGTTTATATCCTAAAGCAGGTGTAGGCAACCTTAAAGAGGTGGAGATCTACCTGAACAATATGGGAGAAGCCAAAGATCACCGGCACAGTGTCGCCTCCTCACACCTCCTGCTCCCTACTACAGCTCCAACTTTACAAGAAGTCCCTCTGCATTGCACTCAGTTTTATGGTCTGGGTTGGTGGGTCAGCAAGCCCAGACCGTGATCTACCAGTCACCTGTCTGCGATCTACTGGTTGCCGACCCCCATCCTAAAGCAATGGCTCCAGGTATTGGTATAAACCACCGTAATTGAAAGGCTAATAGCAATGGGGGGGGGGGGTATGGGGGACAGGTGAGATGCTGTTGTGCCAGAATGATGAGTAGAAAGTGCAAAAATCCCCCCCCCCATACACCTCCCAGTGATCAAGCACAACAGGCTAATTAAACCTTTCAACATTTTTGGTTAAAAACAGAAGATTTGTTGCATCAAAGAACCTCTGTAAAGTGTGGTTCCTACTAACATGGAGGTCCGCTCAGCCCAGCAAAAATTAAAAGCCAGCAGCTACACATACTGTAGCTGCTGGCTTTTAATAATGGGACACTTACCTGTCCTGGAGTCCAGCAATGTCGACACCACAGCTGATGTTTCCAGCTGTCGGGTGCTGCCGCTGCCATTGCGGGTAAGGGAACCCAGCAGTGAAACAGTACGGCTTCATGCCAGGCCCCTACTGCGCATGCGCGAGGCACCGCTGCGCTTTCTCACTGGCTTGGCAGCGGGGGAAGAAGGAGGGAGGAAAAGGGAGCCGGGCCACTGACGTAATTTGCCACGGCCCAGGCTCCTGGAAGTGGGGATAGGGCACCTGTCAAAGACAGGTATCCTCTCTCCCCTCCCCCCCGAAAGGTGCCAAATGTAGCTCCAGAGGGGGGGGGGGGGGGAATATAAAAAGCTGAAGTTTCAAATGTGGGTGGAACTCCGCTTTAAAGCATTCAGCACTCCAATCTCTCAATCAGCATTGACTATTTTTAATCCTTATGCTGCTAGCACTAGTAAATAGATAGGAAAGTGTATAATATTTATTTATTTTACAAGTAGAACCATTTTTTAAACATTGCCGGCCAAGGCAATTTATGTCATATATCCCATGAGTCTTCAAGGAGGAGGAGGGAAGGAGGAGGGGTTTTCTCAGCTAAGCACACCCCTCCTGTCTGCATGCCTGAGCTAAGGGCAGATAGATTCCAGGAAGTAAATGCTACATGAATCTTCTGCCCTTACTGAAGATGCCCATGGCCAGGAATGCTAGGGGGTATTTTTCAAAGTGATTTCTCAGCAAAATAAATCAGAGACATGGATGGATGGGTGTGTTTGCTTTGAATATTAAAAATAAATAAAATTGTGTTTTTGGTTTGTGGTGCTCGGATGCAATGTAGTTCCGCATTTAACAGTAACTCCACTTTTGTTGAGAAAAACCCCCCCCCCTGGATGATCTATGCACATTGCAAGGATTTAAACAAACTTTGTTGCAAATTCCTACCTTTTGTTAAACTGAAGAAATAGCTGTTTGTTTGTCTGTGTCCATGTGCCCAGTGAATCTGTATGGGAGTGGTTTTATAATTATAAATCAGCTGCTGCACCTGCAGGGATCTGATGAGGAAAGGTGCTGGGTCTGCATCTCTTTAGACATGATTTCCCTTTGGGAGTTTCTTACCAAAAACAAAATTTTTGTTGTAGGGGATGCTCAAAATCTGTCTTGTATCTTAGTGCAGACTTCTGGGAAAATTCATAAGCCAATCACACAAGGAGGAAATTACATTTCTGGGGAGAGGTAGTTCTGTCCCTCATCTGTCTACAGAACACCTCTAGGTAGCCATATTGCATTGCATTTTCCATAACATTACAGCAGCTGCAAATTGAAAAGGTACTTTTTAATAACATTCAATTACATTTTTTATTTGCTAATTCTTTTCCTCACAAAATTGGAGTTACCTTTAAGTTCCTATCCTAAGACATATACAGTATATCACAATTAATATATTGAGAGCAGTATAACATTGAGGTAGCCCCTTCTTCTTTAAAGATACAGCGAAAAAACCATAAGCCCAGACATGCTGAAGGCAGCTAAAGACCCCCATTGGGACCCCAGAAGACGTCTGTGCGGACGAAACGCGTCAGTGAAGACCACGTGCCTATCGCAGTCTTTCTTTTATGTATTTTATTTTCCGGCTTTTATTTTGTCTGTTCCTGTATCGGTGGAATAAACTGGTATGTTTTACTACACAATGTGGAGCGGTTTCTTTTCTTCACATGGTTCCCGGTGAGGTCTGATGTCAAGGGTAGCCTTGGCTCTGGTGCTACCGAAGGGACCACCCAAAAGGAGAAGTTCACCAGCACCACCAACGAAGATCCTGCCATCACTGTGGAGTTTTCCACTACAAGCCTGTAAGGTCTACTGGCCGTAAGGTCAAGTGTACCCAACCCATCTGGTAAGAGTTCATCTTTTTTATCTTAGAGAAGAATTGTTGGTCTTTATTGTCATCATTAACCCTCTACATCGATTTTTGGATGATAACTCACCACGGATTCGATCTATGCACATTCCGCCTGTCTTTGTGTTCAACTTTATTGTTTATTTGGGACATTTACTGGGTCTATACAATTGCTAGCAAAAAAAGGGTAGACTGCCCTACCTAATTCTAGGTGATATATATGCCTCCCTTGTCTTTTCCCCAGCTGGTTAACCTGGCTTCCCTTCACTAAATTGATCAGATGTAATAGCCACACAAGGCCCCCTGCCCCTTACCTTGGCATGCCTTGTGTGGCGATTACATCTGATCAATTTAGTCAAGGGAAGCCAGGCTAACCAGCTGGGGAAAAGACAAGGGAGGCATATATAGTTGGCATAGGGAGTAAAAAATATAAATATGTGTATGGTGCTGGCTTGCCAAACCAGTAAGTACTGGCTTTTGGGTTCTGACCCAACTCCTTACTGATAGTTATCTTTCTTCCTTTCCCTGGAGTTGTACTCCATGCATGGGTTCTCTGAAAAGCAGCTTAGCCAGAACTTTCCTTGTGGCTTTGGTACAGTACTACTTTAGTATGTTGTTCCATGGCTTGGCTCTTAACACAAAGCTAGAATCTGTTTCCAAACTATTAGGCTGGCTTTAGATGTTCAAATAATTACAAGCGATGACAGAAGGATCTGAAGAACTGTGCATGTGCAGCTGTGGGCTAGAACCTTGGCAGGTGCTGGTGTAAGGATAGGCAGATGTTTCTGTCAATAGCCAATCTTTGCAGCCAGATGTCCATTCTGTCTTTGACAGAGGCTGATTTTCAAAGGATATTCATATGCTAAGTATTATCTTAGGAAATAAACAAATCTATTAAGAAGTCATGTAGCTGGTTGCTATAATATGTGCCCCTTTACTCAAATGTGGTGCAAGTTGAAATAGTACACTTTTGTTTGTGCTGCCCATATTTGGTCTTATTTATTATATATATATGTTAAAAAATAGCATTCAACCAGCCATTTTTTCTGTATTCCACAGAGGAGTATTGGACAGTCACAGAACTAATACTGCATTGGATTTCAGTGCAGCACAGACAGAGTACAGAAAAATCAGGATCTCAATGGATTTCTGGCAGGATCAGCAGGTATCTTTTTTTTTTTTTTTCACCAATTGAACAGATATAATAAACCACTTTTATTCATATACAGTATTTGTATTTAAGTAACTACCATATTATTTAGCTGTCACTATGTACAGTATATAAGCCACCAACATCAATAGAATATGACTTTCATTTACATTGCTAAGCCCTTGGTAAGAAATGTCTTTGTATTTTATTAACAAGGTAAGGTGGGTAGGAAGGAAATGACCAACATAAAAAAGAATTACACTTGTACTGAAAATTAATATTACAAAATGTTAAGGTTTAGATGATGCACTCATTAAAAAAAATGTCATGCCATATCCAGGAAGAGCAGGGAGCACGCGGGAGAGGAACTCTGTGGGGGACACATAAGCACATATCTATTTGCATTGAACATTGACTTATATTCTGTAACCATGGACTGCAGCCAGCCATGCATAAAGAGGCACGTTTCCCCCCACCTTCAGCTCATTAGCTTTCAAAGACTCTAACTGGGCACTTGGCCTTTTTAAACATCCATTGTCGTAATCATGATGAAAGCATTAGTAATTAATTTATTGCAACATACAATAAATAGCACAAGAAAGGCAATCAGTTCTGCAGCTTGATTATGTGCTCCAGGTTTTTATGGTACACCGCCCATAACATCACAATGGGTTTGAATCTTACGATGATCTTAACCTACACTTCAGAACTGTGCTCAAACAAGTTGTTAAAAATTAAAATAGTGTAAGTATAAAAAGGTACATGGGAGACTGCCAGTACAGTGTGGATTGATTATGAAAAAAATCTGATGTTTTTTATTCTTTGGCCTACAGTTAAGTGAGGCACATTTGCTGGAAATGGAGCAAAGGGTGAGCTACAGTAAACCTAAGCAACTGATCAGAATACATTTTGCAAAATTGTATGCCAACAGCACTGTCATTTCAGTCAAATTGCTTTGTTAAAACCTGAACAGCTGGCAAACAGCTAAATACACAGATGAAATACATATATGAAAGGTTTATTGATTGCCAAGCTATTTGTATTTCTGCCCATCCAGTCCAGCACAGCTATGTCTAGCAGGAGAGGAGACCTGATCTTTCTCTGATGCAGTTTTACTTTTACTAACGGGTTCCCTCCCCATTCTCCTTCCTATGACTGGACAGTGAAAAAAGAAGCAGCTGGTGAGCTGTTCTCTCTGTCACTTTGTTCTCTCTTCCCGCAAGAGGTCTACTTGCATAAAAAAACATTTACTAATGTATTACCAAACATATGGCTACAATAATTTTTGTCTTTTCTTCATTATTCAATCTTGATAAATATACCCTTTTTTCTGTAGTTGAACCTGTGGTTGTATAACTGTTCAGTTTCTCCTGTGCTAGAATCTAGGCTGCTGAAGTGGACAGAGCATGTTTGCCATCATTTCCACTGACATAGCTTTAGTGGCAATAATTACAACTCTAGTGATGGGACCTGTGGCCAATCCTGATGTCAGATGGTAGGGAGGAGGTACAGTTTTGGCTATGACATGTATAAAGTTGTAATGACCAGGATTAATTCACAAGGGGCAGAATTTAACATATATGCACAAGGAACTACACCAGGGGTGTTGCTAAGATTGTGGAAGGCCCAGGGCACCTTGGGGAGAAGAATGATTCGGAGCGGGTGGTGCACTGCGGCAAAAGGTGGGTGTAGCCATATTGCACTTGCAGTTGGAGCAGCTTAAAGGCTAAGTTCACTTTTGCAGAAAAAATAATAAATGCACACATTTTTGCTGAATAAAAAATGTGCATGTATTATTTTATTCCTGCAGGAGCCTGGAAAGCATTCCACCTGCGACCAGTAGATTATGTGCAATGTGGGCTCCAGCAGACATGTCCCCCATCTTTCAGCAGACGCCTGTGAGGGCTTTCTGTTTGTAAGCTGGAGGACATGTCCGTGGACTACAAGAACGCTCATCAGTGCCCCTTTAGCCCATTGAAACGACTAGGTGGAAAACGGTACTTGTAGTTTATTCATTCTTACTAATCTGAGAATGAATGATGCAACTGTGTGGGCGGAGCCCAACATAGGCGCACTGTTTTTAAAAAGTGACTGCGGGTGCAGGGAGAAGAACCCCCGCTCGCAGTCATGGGGGAAGGGAGATTGGGGGGAGAGGTAGCAGGAGCTGGAACCTGTTACATGCTCCACCCATAAAATGTTCCAAAAGGGAACTTATTCTTTAAAAGGACAAGGTTGAAGCGGTTGTCTACCCATTTGAAAAAAAAAATAAAAAATGACAGCCTGCAAGACAATAGCATAATGAGCTAGTATGCACTGCATACTAGCTCATTATGAAATACTTACCTTGAAACGATTCTGTGGGAGCGGACCTCTTCCCCCAGATCTTGCTTCCGGGTACGCGGCTCCAGCGCTGTGACTGGCCGGAGCCGCGAGACGTCACTCCCGCGCATGCGCCCGGGACCCGTCTCCCCGACAATGTCCGCCCCTATTGCCGGGCCTTTGCCGAGACATGCACGGCACATGCGCCGTAACTCCAAACCATTTTGGAGAGGGAATATCTCCTAAACGGTACAGGTTTAGGGGATATTCATTTTACCTACAGGTAAGCCTTATTATAGGCTTACCTGTAGGTAAAAGTAGTAAAATTGGGTAGACAACTGCTTTAAATAGCTGCTTTCTATATGCACGGCAGACATTTGCCACAGCTCTAATACCCACAAAATATTTTTAAAATGTATTTATAGGCAAAACATTAAAAAAACACTTTTGGATCGAGTAGCCGGACTTTTATTGCTGATACATAGCTGCAAGCTCCTCACTGTCATCATATGCTGCTCACGCCGGCCCGGGTTCAAGCTGCACTTCATTGCTTTATGACATGCCAAGAAGGCTTTGAGAGTTACTTAGTGTATTAGACACTCTGCCTTCTCTCCCTCCCATCGCGGGATACCTGTTATTTATGTGTGTACTTCAGGGACATGCGGTGAGGTCAGTGGCTGGTGAGGCACTGGCTAGTATCAGAGCCAGATACACACCGGTTACATACGCCGCAAACTTTAGAGCGAGAGCAACAATTCTAGCACTAGACCTCCTCTGTAACTCTAAACATGTAACCTCTAAAAAATTTGAAAGCGTTGCTCTTTCACGTTATACAGAAATCGGGCTAACTTTACTTTTTTTTTTTAATTCATGAAACAGTTTCTTTAAAAAAAAAAAAAAAAAGGTATTTGGAAAATTGCTGCGCAAATACGGTGTAACATAAAAAGTTGCAATGACCGCCATTCTATTCCCTAGGGTGCTAAAACAATATATATAATGTTTGGGGGTTCTGAGTAATTTTCTAGCAAAACAATGATTTTTACATGTAGGAGAGACATGTCAGAATTGGCCTGGGTGGTAAGGGGTTAATTACCATAAGTAAGTAATATACAAATAATCATTATATATTATTTTTAAGGTAATTTACTATATTTGCAAAAACTGTACTCAAGCAGGTGGCTTAATGGACAAAATACCGAAGTTTGAAGTTCTAACTTCAAACCAGTAATTTCATAGTAAATAGATAAATAATAAATTATTATCTTACAATATATAGCATATTAATATATGATTTAGCTTGTACCTTTTCAGCAGCAGCAGATTATAATTCTCCCTTTTAACTGTGTGAGAAAAACATGGGATTGTGGGTAAATCTTATACACATAATGTATTTCCTTGTAGTTAAGAGGGCTGGAAGGGAGTATTTGTCTTTTAGACACTTGCCCCCTTCTATGACACTCAGTGAGACGTGCCTCTGCTGCAGCATTTTTATTGGACAGCTTGGGCCAATTGTGCTTTACCATTGGGTAAGGCTCCAATCTGTCCAGTGAGCTCAGTGCCTCTGACAAGAAGTGAGAAGAGGCACTGCGAGCTCATCCTCTCAGTCTGCTGCAAACACAGTGGGGTTGATTTACTAAAGCTTGCAAGTGCAAAATTTGGCGCAGCTCCACACAGAAACCAATCAGTGTCAAGGTTTTATTGTCAAAGCTTGACTGAACAAGCTGAGGTTAGAAGCTGATTGGCTAGCATGCAAAGCTGCAGCAGATTTTGCACTCTCCAGCTTTAGTAAATCAACCCCAGTGTGTCAGCTTGTATTTAAACTGGCCGCTCTGTATGTAGCTTCTGACAGGCTGCACGATGAACCCAGTATCTCCAGAACCATAGATGATAGAAGCCAGTGGTGGGGTAGGACTTCAGCTACATACCTACCAAACTTGGGGTCTCTGTGACCCCAGGTCACCGAGCTACGACCCTCAAAGTCAATGTTTTTTATTTTTATTTTTTTTATGTTCATGGCAGGCTCCACACCTAGAAGGGAGAATCATAATGGGGGTGACTCCAATATAACGTTCGACCACATTATTTGGTCTAATCCAAATATACAGGGAGTAAGATGTGGCCCACTGATCCACAAATGTGCGCTATTCGCGGATGACGTCCTCCTTTTTATAACTGCCCCTCTGACATCCACCCCTAATATATTCAGCCTCCTCTCCGAATTCGGGAAGGTCTCTGGTCTCCAGGTCAACATGTCTAAAACAATGGCTTTGAATATATCTACCACACAAAGTGTGGTGGAGCTCCTAAGGGAACGTTTCCCCTTTAGCTGGAAGACCAACTCCATCCCCTATCTGGGTATCCAATTATCCTCATCATTGGATCTGCTATATAAATATAACTATCCTCCCCTATTTAGGAAACTCAATTTCGACCTCTCCCAATGGGTTCAGTACAAAATGTCCTGGCTAGGCCGAATCAACGCTATAAAGATGACACTCCTGCCACGCATTTTGTACTTGTTCTGTTCACTGCCCATCCCTGTCCTTAAAAGCCTATCTAAAAATATCCTATATCGACCCAAATCTAGAGGAGGCCTGTGGCTTCCCAACCTCTGGTTCTATTTTCAAGCAGCCCAACTCACACAAATTTCCACTATTTACATCCCTGGGGCGAAACTAGACTGGATAAACATGGAGAGACAATCCATCCCCAAAAACACTATAGACTTCCTGATATGGAGACCCCCCTAAATCTAGACCAGCAGTCATGTCACCTACCCTATCCCACTCCATGGCCTTGTGTGATTACCTGCGTAAAACGCTCTGCCTCCCCTGACTGCACATCCCTGGTGTACTTCAGACTGCTGTCTACCTGTTTTTATCTGTAGCCTCACTGTGTACTTCCCATATTGGTGGATATATCTATCCAATTCACTTGTTTTGATACTTTGTCTTTTTACCCGGATGTCCCAATTTGCTTTTCGTTTCAGGGGTCCCCCAGAATACTAGCACTAGTAGGGATGTGGTCACACACCTCTAGCTCTTTCACTATATTGGGGCTGCCTGAATCCTGTGTCTGACTTTTGGGACCTTTCCAGGTGGAGAACACATACAGCCCTTCATGTTAATGCTGTATATTCTGCCATATTCATATTACTTTGTATTGCATGGATGTACTTTTTGGTAGTAAGGTAACGTTGCCTTTTTATGGTGGTAGAAGGTGCTTTGTTATTATTTTTCAAAATCAGAAAACAGTGTAGCGCAACACCTAAAACTTCATAAAAATAAAAAATATTTTTGCTATATACTGTATATACAGTGGGTACGGAAAGTGGGGCGCTGTGTGTACATTAATGAGGGGAAAAAAATGAACTTAAATGATTTTAGCAAATGGCTGCAATATAACAAAGAATGAAAAATTTAAGGGGGTTTGAATAATTTCCGTACCCACTGTATATCGTGAAAAATTGAAGTGTCCACCATAAATTCATAAATCAAGTCCTTATAATCTTCAAAACAATATATGGAAAAAATAGGAAAGAGTACCCTGGTGGTTTAGATTTAATTTCTGGCATATTTATTGTGCTGATTGTGATTAATATATTATTTGTTTTTATTTTTGTCTTGATATTTTTGTGATTTAATTAAGCATTTTATATTTTTCAATTTATTAGTGTTTTGTTTTTGTAATGCCCCGGAGGCTCACATTTATGGCTCTCTTGGTAGATTTCTGCTGTCTGCCATTCTTTTTAACATGTTTTTCAGTTCAGTTACCTGCGTCAAGACACAGACGGTCGGCCCCGGATGCAGGCAAATTACTTCTAAGGCTGGTCATCTGTCCCTAGCTGTAGGTAACTGCTAGATGTGCAGATTCAAGGGAACAGCAAAGGACAGCCATGGGCAGCTCCTGTACCTGTCAATGCCAGGTTTCCTGGTCACAGCTGTACACAACACCTGTGATTTCAGCCACAAGGATTTGATGATTCTTGCTGCAGGATAACACTGTCCAGACCCTTATAGGACAAGTGAATGAAGCCTAAGGCTCTTCAGCCAAAGATACTAGAGACAACCACAATAAACAATACAGTACATAAACAGCTACTTGCACTTAGCCTCTGCATCAATAACACTCAAGAGTTAAGTTCAGGGTAAGTCTGGGTACACAGGCAAACAGCTGGAGGGACCCCAGGTAAGCAGCTAGAGGAGTACCAGCCAGTCTCATCACAAGCAATGGCTAGAGTAGCAGGACCACCCCTCCTGAAGTGCAGTTCTCTGATAGAATTTGGCACAGTGCTCTGTGCAGTACCTGGATGTTATTGGTCTCCAGCCTGCATGCTGGCACGAGTGGGGGAGGACCAAACACCTGGTGGCAACACACAAGCCCAGCCATCTCTCACTCAAGTTGAGTATCTCTGAGGAAGAGAAGCAAAAAGACTTTTATTCCCTGGGTGTGGCCAGGAGTCCAGGGGCTAGTGGGAAAACAAGTTAAAAGGCCTGATCCTGCATATGAGCATGATAAGTAAGGGGACACTCTACTATAGAGCTATGAGCTTACCTTTAACCACTTCACCCCCGGAAGAATTTTGCACTTTAGGACCAGAGCACTTTTTGCGATTCGGCGCTGCGTCGCTTTAACTGACAATTGCGCGGTCGTGCGACGTTATACCCAAACAAAATTTGCGTCCTTTTTTTCCCACAAATAGAGCTTTCTTTTGGTGGTATTTGATCGCCTCTGCGTCATTTCTTATCGCCGCTATAAACAAAAGAAGAGCGACCATTTTGCAAAAAAAAAACAAATTTCTTACTTTTTGCTAAAATACAAATCCCAAAAAAAATATAAAAAAACATTTTTTTTTCACCGTTTTTGGCCGATTTATATAATTCCTCATATTTGCGATAAAAAAAAAATTGCAATTGGTGTTTATTGATTGGTTTGCGCAAAAGTGGCCGCGTTTACGGATGATGAGAATTCATTTCTGGGGTTTTTTTTTTTTTTACTAGTAATGGCGGCGATCTGCGATTTTTAGCGGTAATGTTATATGTAATATTGGGGGGGACATGTCGGAACATTTTGACACTTTTTTGGGACCAATGACATTTATTCAGCGATCAGAAATGTAAATGTCCACTGATTACTGTATAAATGTCATTGGCAGTGAAGGGGTTAACCTGCAGGGGGAGAGCTAGGGGTTAAGTGTGTTCCCTGGGTGTGTTCTTACTGTGGGGGGGGTTGGGCTAACATGGGCATGAGAGATCTAACTGATCCCAGTGACAGGGATCAGTAGATCTCTCATGCCCCACTGACAGGGCGGGGAACCGCCGTGTTTACATCGGCGGTTCCCCGTTCTTTTCCCTGTAGCCGCTCATCGCGGCTCGCCGGCGGACATCGGGTCCGCCCGAGCCGCGGGCACACTCCCCAGGAGTGCGGCAGGTGCGCGCGTGCGCGCCGCCGGCGTGCGCCCCCTGGTGGCCAAATGCGAATCGCCGCTTATTTACGGCGATTCGCGCAGGGCTCCCCGACTGCCGCCATGAAAAGACGGCGTGCGGTCGGGAACCTGTTAATAAGAATGTAATTAAAATAGTTGGAGACTATGTAGATACCAGCAACTATTTAGACAATAAACACTTTGATCAGGAGTATGTAATTACAATATAACAAACAGAGTACAAGCATCAGGTATATGTAATGTGATGAAAATACACATAGTAGAATCACTCTCCCTAGCAAAGAGCTCCTCCCCCACAAGACCTCCCTCTACAGCAGAATCACTACCGCAGAATCACTA
>BLSH010552316.1:1794893-1810080 GCA_018402905.1 Glandirana rugosa | reverse complement strand
CTATTAATTGACTTAAACACTGTTTTGGGGATCCAGACCGGGGAGTTCCTGAGGATATACAGAAGGGAGGGCAAAATTTTCATCTTGATCAAATTTATTCTTCCTATTAAGGACAGTGGAAGAGACTTCCAGCTATTTAATTTGCCTGCAATATTCTTTAGCAGAGGGGATAAATTAAGTTCCATGTAATCCGTTACTGAGTTAGTAATTTGCAATCCTAAGTATTTGATTTGTGTGACCCACTGCAGAGGGACCCCGGGATCTAGCCCTGGCTGAGCAGGATGGGATAACAGAGGCAGAATTTTGGACTTAGTCCAATTAACCTTCAGACCAGAGACCCGCGTAAATTCCTCCAGGACCCCGAGAGCCGCGCAAAGCGAGGGTCCCGTGTCCCGGACGAATAACACCAGATCATCTGCATATAGGGCCGTGGTTTCCACTATCGCGCCTACTCTGATGCCCTGGATCCTGGGAGAGGAGCGGAGTGCTACAGCTATCGGCTCCATAACCAGGGCAAAAAGTCCCGGCGAGAGGGGGCAGCCTTGCCTCGTCCCTCTGGAGACCGGAAAAGCTCTTGAGACCTCACCATTCAAACGGATCGCCGCCCTGGGATGGGCATATAGTATGGAGATCCATTTAAGAAAAACAGGTCCGAATCCCAAACGCTGGAGTACCACAGTCATGTACTGCCAATCGATAGAGTCAAAAGCCTTTTCCAGATCGAAAAACACCATAGCTCCTCCTATCTCTCCCTCCCGGACCAACTGAGTATGCGTGAAAACCCTACGAATGTTTATATCTGTAGCTTTGTGAGGCATAAATCCTGTCTGATCTGAGGATATTAAATGATGCAATACCGGCATCACTCTGTTCGCTATCATTTTTGTAAGGATCTTGAGATCCATGTTCAGCAATGCTATCGGCCTGTATGAGGAGCATGATAGAGGGTCCTTATCCGGCTTGGGCAATAACACTATATGGGCTTCATAGAAAGTCTCCGGGAGGGTCTCCGTCTCCAAACAATCCAGATATAGTTTTAACAATCTAGGTGTCAGGAGCTCAGAGTACTGTTTGTACCATTCTGCTGGTATTCCATCAGGACCCGGGGACTTATTATTGGGAAAAGATGCGATAGCCTTGGCTAATTCTTTCTCTGTAAAGGGGCCCTCCAACCCCTCTGCTACCTCAACAGGCAGGGTGGGCAGTGGAAGAGGTTCCAACAGATCTAACAAGGATTGGAGTTCATAGGGGGGGATTGAGGCATAAAGTTCTGAGTAATATGATGTAAATGCATCTAAAATACCCTCCACATCCTTTACCAGGCCACCATCACCCCGGCGCACACAGGGAACCACCGTGGCCGCCCGAGCGTCAGCAGCCAGGTAGGCCAGCAATTTCCCATTCTTATCTCCATTCTCAAATAAGGATTCAGCCCCTCTCCTCAACTTACACTGCGTGAGGTCCTGAAAATGAACCAGCAGATCCCTCCTAGCCTTCTGCAACTCAGCCAGGGAGACCGCCGAGGGCGAGCACGCATGTGTCTCTGCACACTGCTCCTCGCGCTCTTGTAGAGCCCTCAGAGCAGCATTTTTTTCCACCCTGGCCGCCTTGATGGCGGAGACATATGCTCCCCTAATCACCGCTTTGCCAGCGTCCCACACCACGGATGCAGTCCCAGAGTCTTCGTTTAACTCCCAGTATTCTTTTAGACAAGGGGACACCTGGGCCTCAACCGTGGGCTCCGTAACCCAACCCGGGTGCAGCCTCCACTGTCCAGGGCCTCTGGCCCTGGCCAGCCTGAGCGTGACCCCAAGCGGGACATGGTCAGAAAGTCCTCCCGCTAAATAACCCACCTCAGTAACCATGGGGAGAAGCGCCGAGTTGGCAAAAGCCAAGTCTATGCGGGAGGAGGAGGTACTGACATGGGAAATGTAGGAGTATCCCCTAGTCCCCGGGTGCTTCCAACGCCACAGTTCCTCTAGAGCAGCCGACTCCGCCCACCCACTGAGCTCCACATTTCTTGCCCTAGATGAGTTTGTGGTGTCTAAATCATAGTCCAGGATATTATTAAAATCTCCAGCAACCAAAAGCTTCAATGGACCAAAAGTGGCCACCTTCTCAAGTACAGTATACAGGATCTGTCTGTGAAAAGGTGGTGGTATATAAACGTTTGCAATCGCAACTCTATGCGAGTCTATTACCAGAACAACTATTGCAAATCTCCCCTGCGGGTCGGTGACCACTTGCTCCACTGTACATACTAGCTTTTTGTGGATCAATATGGACACCCCCCGAGCATAAGAGGAGTATGTGGAGTGAATCGCTCTCCGTATCCAGTTCCTGTGCAGTTATAGGGTTCTACCGCCAATCAAATGGGTCTCCTGCAGGAGAATAATATGCGGGCTGTATGTTTTTAGGTATTGGAAGACCAGGGATCTCTTAAACTTTGAGTTCAAACCCCTGACATTCCAAGACAGAATTTGTATGTCACTCATTTTATAGATTCAAAAAATGCATGTGTGATCAGCCTAACTAGGCCAATTAAATGAAACAGGGACGGCAGGGCCTGGACACGGGAGAGCACATCACACCACAAATCAAGTAACATCAACAGAGACAACCTCAGACTTTCCCCCGGCTTGTGTTTGCAACACTGGGGGAGAATTTTCCCTACAAATAGGAAAAAATGAAAGTTCAACGTCCCGCTGCAGCAAATAGAAAAGGCATAAAAACAAAAAAAACAAAAAAAGAAAAATAGTAAAAAAGAAAAGTCAAAAAACCCAACTCCCTGTTTACTCCAGACCAACCAAAATAAAAACTGCTGGAGAAACTTTATCCCTTGAACTGTCCAAAACATGAGTGGGCTGCTATCAAAGTCCTTCCACTCTTAGGGGGGGGGTCGCACAGCCGTGCGGTTCTAGGAGGCGAAATCTACCACAGTACCTTGGCTACCCAAACAGGATATACAGTTCCAGTGGAATGTGTGCCTCACACTTTGTATGAGACAGAGAAGCATACTTTTGAAACACAGTACCTGAGCCCCCTGCTAGGATTCAAGAGGGGGGGGGGGAATTGCTAGCCAAACGTAGGCCCGTGAGGCGGAGGGGATGACATCAGTAGGAGTCCAGTCTGGAAGGAGTCCGTACCTCCCCACAGCCATGTCAATAAACTGCATGTCCCCAACCCAGGAGAAAACAGGATTTTTCAAACAAAAAGAAACAGGAAAGAAAAAAGGGCAAAAAAAGAAGGGGAACCTCATCCCTTTAGACTAGAGCGTCCAACCAATCCGCCGCCTCTCTGGGGGAGTCAAAAAATTTAGATGAGCCCCGGTGTATGACCTTCAGGCGACTCGGATATAGCATGCTATACACCAGGCCCTTTTCCCTCAGGCGTTTTCGGATCTCTGTGAAGGTTCTCCTCCTCCTCTGGAGCTCAGGAGAGAAATCAGGGAACAGGTGAATCACTGCATTTTCATGTTTCAATTCCTTCTGCTTACGAGCCTCCGCCAGGATCAGGTCTCTGTCCCTAAAGTTTAGCAACCGAGCAAGGAAGGCCCTGGGTGGCGATCCCGGAGGCCTCGGCCCAGCAGGCACCCTGTGCGCCCGCTCGACAATGTATGCCAGGGAGAGGTTTTGTAGGCCCAGGAGTTGTTTAAAGAAGACTTCTGCAAATTGTACCGGGTTCTGGCCTTCTGCTCCTTCAGGCAGCCCCACAACCCTCACATTGTTGCGTCTCAGCCTATTTTCTGCGTCTTCTGAGCGGGCCATGAGGGTCCGGACTTGTTGTTGTAGCTCAGCCACCGCCCGCACCGTGGAGGCCGAAGTCTCCTCCACCTGTGACACTCTATGTTCAGCATCTGTGAGGCGGCCCCTGAATTTGTCCATGTCATTTCTAATCAGGCCGCATTCCAGCGTTAGAGCGTCTATCTTCCCCTCCACTGAGGCCTTACTGTCAGCAATGGCCGCCAGAATCGCGGCCGTGGGTCCCTCTCCCCGCACCTCTTCATCCGCCTGTGCCCGCCGGGCCATGTCCACCCGATCCTCCACCATACCTGACACCGTCCAAGGCTCTGTCTGCACCGCCACCGAGGCCGGGGAAGCTGGAGTGGATGGCAAGATGGCCGCCACACGAGCCTCCGGCGGGTCCTTTCGAGACGTCTGCTGGGCTGTGTTCCTGGCGGATTTGCGATATCCCGGCATGGGGAGAACCAGAACGGGCTCCCCCACGCTTTTCAAGCACTTGCTGAGCAGGATGAATGCTATAGAAGCAGGATGGCTGCGGATTAACAGGACGGATGGCGGGAGCCAAGGCTCTGCACGTCTGCTCACTCTCACATCCCGGCCACGCCCCATACCATCTCGTTTTTAGTTTATACCCATTCTCTTGAATGTTAATGTTCAGTGATCCCTTGTGTATGTACAGATTAATGCGATCCCAGCTAGATTTGTCAGTAACTGTACCTAGAGCCTTCTCCCAGAACTTGCGTTCGGAGGCCAAGAAGGTGTGTGAGGCTGTAAACATTGAGGCATACAGTGCTGAGACCACATGGTTCTGAGGAGCTGATTCAGAGCATAGGGACTCGAAATTGTGGGGACTTTGACGAGTTTTTCTCTGTTTGTTGGGTCATCTAGAAAATGCTTCAATTGCACATGGTTCCAAAAGGGGAATGTGTTTGTTCTCAATATTTCCACTAGTTCTCTCTGACGCATGAACCTGCTTCTTATGAAGAAATGTCTAGCTTGCATCTCCGCATAAGGCCACTCTGCAGCAAGAAAAGTATTGTTCATCCCCGGGGGAAATGCCAGGTTGCCTTTTACAGGTGTGATCGGGCATAACTTATTAGAAGATGCATGGGTCCTGCAGGCCCCGTGAAAGGTCTGTAGGGTAGTTCTGATGAGGGGGTGTGAATCCAGGCCGGGTGGGATATTTACTGTGGGGAACCAGGGTACCAAACCAAGCCAACGCCTGCAATCAGGTGTTCTAGGGTGACCCAACCCTTGTGGCAAGCATGTATCTTCCAGTCTACTACTCTAGATAAATGGACTGCCCAGAAGTAACGTTGTAGATCAGGGAGACCTATTCCTCCACCCGATTTAGGTAACACCAGTCTTGTCCACCCAATTCGTGCTGGTCCGTTTCCCCATATAAAAGTTCTACAGATCCGTTTGTATGTCCTAAAGAAGGAAGGTGGTAGATTAATTGATATAGTTTGCATTTTATACAATATGTGCGGGAGGATGTTCATTTTAATAATGGAGGCCCGCTCAAACCAGGAGATGGTGGTTCTGTCCCATCATTTGAGATCCTGGTGTATGATGTTCAGCTCCGACAGGAAATTTTTTTCGTATAGGTCCGATAGATTACCTGGCAATTGTATTCCTAAATAAGTGATAGCTTCTGATTTCCATTTAAAATGAAAATTGGATTGGCATAATCTTACTGTCGATGGTGATAAGGATATGTTTAGGGCAAAGGATTTAGAATAGTCGATCTGCAAATTTGAGATCCTTTTAAATTTTTCTAACACCGACATGAGATTGGGCAGGGACGTTAACGGCGAGGTAAGAAAGAGTAAAATATCAACCACGAAGGCAGCTGTTTTAAACTCTTTGTTTCCTATCTTAACTCCCTTTATGTCTGAATTGGTCCCAATGTAGTGGAGAAGGGGCTCCAGTGTAAGAATATAAAGGAGGGGGGATAGCGGACATCCCTGCCTCGTCACATTGTGTATAGGGAAGGCGTCCGATAGGCAGCCGTTGACTTTTACTTTAGCTTTGGGGTTGGTGTAAAGGGCACCAATGAAAGCCCTCATCTGAACTCCCAGTCCTAACGCCTGCAGCCCCGCCCCTATATAGTCCCAGGCCACTGTATCAAATGCCTTTTCTGCGTCTATTGCCAAAAAGAAACCCTCTAGCTGGTTAGTGGTGAGCCAATGATGTAAGTTCAGGGCTTTGGTTGTGTTGTCCTTGGCTTCCCTACCTGGAACAAATCCAACCTGATCTAATCCAATCCATGTTGGTAGGTAGTGGGAGAGTCTGTTTGCCAAAATTTTTGAGAACAATTTAATATCCGCATTTAGTAGTGAGATTGGTCTGTAGTTGGCAACGTTGTCAGGTTCTTTATCCCCCTTGGGAATCACGGAGGTATATGCTTTTAATAAAGTACTAGATGGGCAAGGGGCTGTGGATAGAGTATTAAATGCCTTAAGGAACCCCGGGGCCAAAAGGTCAGAGAAGCTTTTGTAGTACTGTGCTGGAAAACCATCAGGCCTCAGACTTTTACCCGCTTTCGAGATTTTTAGTACTTCCTCCCATTCTTCTAAAGCAAGGGGTGTTTTCCAGCGTCTTTGTCTGTTTCTTTATGACCGTGGGGTATCGACAGGATGAACTTGTATCCAGGGTTCTGGCTGCAGGAAGGCACTGTACCAATCTGGGATATTTACCTCTGGTATGTCGAGTGTGGAGCAAAATGGTTGAAGATCCTCGGTACTTTCAGAGAAGCCGTGCGATTACCGTTTGCTGCCTGCAGGCAAAAGGGGAATTTCCACCTATAAACGATATGTCTTTCTCTCAAAACATTTAGGAAAGGCCTTAAATCTCCTATGTTGGAGGGTAATGGCGGACAAATCCTGGAAGATTTGTATGCGCGCCCCTTCATGTTCCAAATGACCATGGTTTCGCGCTTGGCGTAATATCTCCTCTTTTATCACGAAGTTTACCAGGCAGCATACAGCGTCCCTGGGCAGGTCTGTATCTCTCCCCCGCGGCCTGAGTGCCCTGTGGCAGCGCTCCATTTCAATGGGGGCATCTAGGGGCCTACCCAGTATGGTGTTAAAGATTGCCTAGACCATTGATTGAAATTGCGGTCCTTCCACAGTCTCTGGTATGCCCCTAATACGCAGATTGTGTCTGCGACCTCTGTTGTCCAAGTCCTCCATGTGCCAGTGCATTACAATGAGGTGTTGGGCATGGATGCCAGAGGCTTTCTGTACTTGTTGGATGGCTGCGCCCTGTGTCATGGCTGCCGACTCCACCACATCCAGGCATGCTCCGACCACCATGATGTCGGTTTTTAATTCAGAGATGGCCACAGACAAGGTGCTTTTGATGACTGCTGCTACCTGTTGTAAGTTCACAAGGCACAGTAAGGGAGAGGTGTGCGAGGCTTGCATACCTGTATGTACCGCGCCGGAGGGTTCCGTGCTGGCTGGGTGTCTGGTTGCACTAAAGTCCGTGGCTTGTGATACGGCCTGTGTCTCTGCTTGCTGGGTGCGGAACATTGCCAGTATGGTCCGGCTGAGCTGCGTGGGGGGATCCATCAGTGTGCCCGCTGGTCTTGTGGTTCTCCTGGTCACTTTCTCCTGTAGGAGTTGAAGGTTTCCTGCTGACAAAAAGCTTTAGATGGTCTCAGGATTGCGGAGCTCTCAAATCAAGCTGCCATCTTGCTCCCGTGCCAGGCACACCCCTAAATTTGTTTTATTTTAATGGCTAATTGCACTTGATTAACAAAAAGAGGAATAATTTTTAAATTGGTTCGCTATTTTTGTTTTTTTTTTCACAAAAAAATACAGTTCGCAGTGCAAAAATTATCTTGTTTTCAGTGTCGTACCCCTGTATACTCATTGTCCTGACACTGGTGCCAGTCCTCTTCCAGGCTGAATGACAGCTAGCATCATTCAACATACTGTATTTGCTGTTAGCCAAAACTCATAGGACCCAGTCATGGACACCCCCAACATCATCAGGTCAGCCAGGGCATAGAGCACAAAACTGCAGATAGCCACACATGCATCAGCTCTCAGAAGTTTTAAAGGCTACCACTGCCCCGGGACGTCATGTAAAAAAAGCCAAAAGACGACTGGTAAAAAGGTATGAATGGGGTAAATTAAAGAAAAAAAAAACCTTTTTGGATTTCTGCTTTATTGAATGATAAATTTGGGGGTGGCCAATTTAAACCTCCATCTAAAAAATGAATTTGCTTAAGTATGCAATAACCAAAGTCTAAGGTAACTCACAAAGCCCTGAAGACAGAGAGGACCAGCATGATAGCCAAGTGATTACTATTTTCAAAACTACTCATATCATCATTATCGAATCATATTACATTTTTCACCTTTGCAGCTTACAATTTTATATGCCTGTTAACTTGACAATGGATAGGCATCATCGCCTTTATTCAATGAGAAGGAAGGAGACACAGCAAGCTGTAGCCAGGAAATATTCCTGTTATCTTCCTGGCAATGAAGGGTGGCAGAGGTGTCTAAATCATAAGACTGGCTTAACAAAATTGCAAATCATTTTACAATTAAACAGTTCACATGTTCACATGTACATCTTAAGGCCTTGTAAAGTACAGTGTAAAAAAATGTTTCTTGTTGTGGCACCTGGAAGCCACAGATGCAGAGCACCTTTGCCCCTAGGAAAACATTACAGAAAATGCAGTGTGCATGTAACCACCACCCCCGACGTGTACTCTTGCACGCATTTGGGTGTATTTTTCAAATCATAAAAAATCTGCTAATTTGCGTGCGCATACAATGGTGCTGGTGATTGCTGTAATGCTTCCTATGGGCAAAAATATATGCTGCAGCTAAGGCTTCCGTGTGCCACAACAACAAACATACAGTATATACATTGTTTGCCCATAAGCTGTACTTTATGACCGTAGGCAATTGTTCTAGGATTACACTCACTTTGGTAAAGGCTAATGGTGTCTCTGTTATAAAACAATGACTCCAACATGCACTTCTTAGTAACATACTGGTGAAAATACGGTTATTCAAACCCTATGCATTTAACAAAGAAAGATTGGAGTGACAAAAATAAAGCCTGGAAAACATTGATTGCGGGGGGCCTGCTCTTGTTTTTTAGTTGTTGAGGCTTGTGATGAACTGATAACCTCCATTTATACAGGAAACATATGGAGTGTTTGATAAGTTACCCAACAATACCTCTCTTATTAATGTTATCCGTGTTTTCCATGTAGATAATCGGACCATGCGAGTAGAACAGAAATCACAAACCTAATGAGAAATCAACTGAGATTTGTAGCATTTACTCTGATGCTGAGCATAACAAAATTACCGCTCCTATCAGACGTCTGGGTACAAAATAATCAATACTATCTATCCTTAAGTACAAAAATGATTAACATTATCTATCTCAAATAAAGGGAAATAATGTAGCACACAGAAAGTTTCAGGAATACATCCTACTGGAGCTGGTTAAAACACCATTAGGCAAAGATAGGCTACTGCCAGAGTAAAAGCTGCTGCCAATACCATCAATACAACATATACATATGTGTGTTTAATAGAATGGAAGATAATGGTGGTTAAAATTTGATTTAGCCTATCTAGGACACACAATTAGAACAGATTAAAACATTATATTCACATAAATGAACCGATTGTCAGGTTTTACTTAATGCAGAAATTCATCTACAATTTTGATAATGTAGCCCAAACAGTGGGGACGCCAAGTCTAACACAAATGGAACTAACCCAAGCAAGAATACGCTCTAACGTTCAATGCGTTCCGTATATAATTAATGTAATACGTATATATTCGTTGCGGTTTGCAAGTGGTTTACCACGATTATGGCTGAAGTTATCAGCCATAACCCTGGTACTGTTTTTTTCAGCAGGTGACTGGCTTTCTCATGAAACCGGTCTGAGCGCCTACTGAGCCAGTGGAACGGTTTCGGAAGATGCAGGAGGGGGGTGTTTCTCAGGCTTATCGTTTCTGTCAGTTTGCCCAAGAAATGATCCGATGGTGCAGCCAGCTTTGACCGGCTGTGATTGGTCACGGCTCTTTACACAGATCGGGGTCGCGCCGTGTCCTGGCAACACGGCGCTAACGCGATCGGTGCGCTGCTTGCCCTTTCTGGCTGACGTCATATGACATTGTCCCAGAATGAGAGCTGCACCGCCCTGCCATCATTTGACAGTGGGCGGGCGGTAAGTGGCTAAAGTGTATTTTTTCCAAAAAGATTGTGTTTGCAAATCCACTGCGCAAACACCATCTGAAAAATTGCAACAATTGCCATTTCATTCCCTAGGGTCTCTACTAAAACAAAATGTATAATATTTGGGAGTTATAAGTAATTTTCTAGCAAAAAAAAAAATGATTTAAATTTGTAAACATACAGTGCCAGAAAAAGCCTGGTCGGCAAGTGGTTACAATACTTTACAGCGTAAGCAGTATAATAGATATGCATATGGTGGCAGAGGGCAAGTAAATAGTGACCTTTGTATGGCATTCAATGTGTTATAACCAAAGGGTTTAAAATGCACTGTCTCTATGTAATGAGAGCATGCTAAGAAATACTGTCCTGAGATGCATGTTGGAGTGTACAGTGAGTACTGAAATAAACAGCGGTTGTTCCAGACCAAAGTCTTGTGTCTCTCACAACTCAGAGAATATAACAGTGGCAACAAGGATGGGATTTACAAATTTGCTATCAGTCTGAGAGACAGAGAGACAAAGGCAGTGTAGATTGCCACCTGGATAAAAGCACTCACAGAGCTCAACAGGAAAATGTAATTAATTGGGACATTAAGTGATTTAGAAGGAGAACAGACATCCTGGAGTTCCTGGGTTGAGAGACTGGAACAGTATTTCAGTGCAAATGCCATCCCAGGCGACAGGCAAGTAGCAGTATTTCTTACAGTGGTTGGTGCTAAGACATATGACACTCTTAGGGATCTCTTTTCCCCTGTAAAACCAGCAACTAAGACATTGGCAGAGCTCTTGACACTGTTAGAGGATCACTTCCAGCCTAAACCACTAGAGATTGCAGATAGATTTTGGTTTTATCAGCGGCAGCAGCAACCAGGTGAAGAAATTAAGGCTTATGTGCTAGTCCTTCGCAGACTAGCCTCTACCTGTTCTTTTGGGGAATACTTACCTACTGCACTGAGAGATAAGTTTGTTGTGTGACTAAATAGTGAGTCTAGCCAAAAAAGACTGTTAACATAGAAAGACCTTACCCTTACAAAGGCAATTGAGATAGCTTCAGTAATGAAAATAGCTGTGAAAGATATCGAGGAATTGATCCCCCAGGGCAGAAGGAAAGAGGAAATTTTCAGAACAGCAGTCAAGCCAACTGCCGTAAACTGGAAATACAGACCCCCACCAAGCTAGGAGTCAGCTTGTTACCATTGTGGGAATACAGACAATGACCACAAAGTCTGCTGGTTTAAGGATCGGACCTGTCATAATTGCAGTAAGATGGGCCATCTTTAATGGGTGTGCCATAGCAAGAAGGTGCAAGATAAACAACCTCTGAACCCCAAGACAAAGACATATATGGTGGGGAGATATACATCATCATCTGAGTCAGAGGATGAGGAAGTGCTCCACAGATTAGACATACATCATATGCATTCATTACCCTCCGCAATGACTGTAGAGGTAACTGTTAAGGGAAAGAAACTCAATTTGGATGTAGATACAGGTGCGGCAGTTTCAGTTATCACCCAGAAACAACGAAGATAGCTTCAGACCAGAACAACTGTCCACCCAACACAAAACTGCAGACATACTCAAAACAGATACTCCACCCACTCGGTTACGCTAAAGTACAGGTAGGCAACAAGGGTCAGACAAAGAGACTGCCGTTATATATCCTAGAACATGGGGGACCCCCTCTCTTTGGGAGAGACTGGATTGCTCAGTTTGGTATGCCAGACTTCGCCATAAACCCCTGTAACATCATTACAATTCCATTAGGAGACGATAAGGGATGGGTGGTGTCCCTGAAGCAGCGGTTCCCAAAGATCTTTGATAACCAGTGACCAGTGAAAATAAAGCTGAAACCCAATGCTTAGCCTAAGTTCTTCAAAGATTGGATAGTGCCTTTCGCACTCCGAGCAGGAGTGGAAGCTGAACTAAGTCGGCTGGAGGAACAAGGTGTCATCTCGAAGGTAGAGCACAGTGAGTGGGCATCGCCAGTTGTACCAGTAAAGAAAGCAAATGGGGACTTACGCATTTGTGGCGATTTCCGCATGGCACTGAACTCCCAATTTGAGATAGACCAGTATCCCCTACCTAGAGTAGATTACATTTTTGTCTCTCTTGCAGAGGGTCAAAGGTTCACCAAGCTTGATCTCAGACAAGCATATTTATAGTTTGTGGTCATCCTTCGTCCAGCAAGTTTCTAACAATCAACACCCACAAGGGACTGTATGAATACAATCGGATGGTGTTTGGTATAGCCTCCACCCCAGCCATTTGACAACGAAAAATGGACGAGATTTAGGCGGACAATCCTTTCACACAGTGCCTGCTAGATGATATGCTTATCACGGGACGGACCAGGAACACAAGCGGAATGTGGAGCTTGTGTTGGCGAGACTACAAGAGCAGGGCCTAAAAGTGAACTTACCGAAATGCCAATTCATGGTGCCTAAATTGGAGTTTTGTGGCCACCTTGTGGATGCGGAGGGTATACACGCCACTGAAGCCAAGGTTGATGCTTTAGTCAAAGCTCCAGCCCCAACCAACGTCCAGCAGCTGCGATCATACCTTGGCTTGCTGAACTATTACCTCAAATTCATGCCAGATCTGGCACACACCTTGTTTCTGTTGAACAAGCTTTTGGAGAAACACTTCAGTTGGACTGGTCGGCTGCATGCCAACGTACTTTTGAGGTTTCTAGACGGAAGCTGTTGGAATCACGCATGCTCGTGCACTATGACCTCCAGAAGACTCTCACCTTGGCTTATGATGCCTCACCCTATGGTCTGGGGGCTGTACTATTTCACATCTCACCAGATGGTCAGAAAAACCAGTGGCATTCACCTCTAGGTCCTTGACAAAAGCAAAAAGCAATTACTCAGTCATTGACAAAGAAGCTCTTGCGCTGATATGGGCAATTAAGAAGTTTCATCTTTACCTGTATGGTAGGGAATTCACCATATTGATGGACCATAAACCACTTTTTCATATCTGTAGCCCTGACAAAGGCATCTCTCAGACAACTGCGGCCCGCCTACAATGCTATGCCCTATTCTTGGGAGCATACAGCTACAAAATCCAGTATCGCGGTCATGATGCCAATGCGAATGCGGGCGCAATGTTCCGATAGATGGGGACGTCGACGGACTCTTCTCCACCGGTCAAGAGTGGTCGTTACACCAGTCTGTCCTTCTTGTCTTCTGGAGAGATAGCAGCCCATACAGCTAAGGACCCCTTCCTGAAAACAATACTCTCCTGGGTACGGTCTGATTGGCCTGAAACTGTCACACAGGATTCTGAACCCTATTTCCGTAGGCGTATGCAATTACCTGTAGTTGGCAACTGTGGAGAGACCGAGTGATCGTTCCACAGACCCTCTGGAGACATATTCTGGACTTGCTACCTACTGGTCATCCCAGGGGCACACGTATGAAACAAAAGGCCCGAGGCTATGTGTGGTGGCCGAACCTAGAAACAGATATCATGACATCCCTGGTTTTGCCTACACTTGGTCTTTGCAGGCTCGATCAGAGGACAAACCTTCTTGATCATAGTTGACGCCCATTCAAAGTGGTCATTCCCATTACTCAGCCAACGACTAAGACAACGATTTCCATACTATTACAACTCACTGCTATGTTTGGATACCATAGAGAAATCATCACGGACAACGGTGCACCAGTCAGGAGTTTCAGAGTTTCCTGACTGCCCACAACATCAAGCACAAGTTGACAGCACCTTACCACCCAGCTACAAATGGTCAAGCAAAACGGTTTGTGCAGACTTTCAAATGCTATTTCAAAGCTACAGTGGCTGCAGTAAACAACAGTCCCTGTCACCCCAGCAGCTGGACTCCTTCCTTTCTGCTTATAGAAACACACCACATGTAACCACTGGGAAAACTCCAGCTGAACTCCCTCTGGGTTGGCAGCCATGGACTGTTTTGGACATGCTCTGCCCTCAAACGGTCCAGGAACATGTATGGGCCCAATCCATTAAAGGTATGGGCACAATCTTATGAGGCTTCCTTCTTGGCCCATTCCGGCCAGCCCTCTTTCTTCCGACACCGAGTCGCTGACTGCCTGCCCTCAGTGACATGCCTGAACGGGTTCAGTCGCAGGACCAGTTACAAGACTTTCGACAGGGCCACCGAAAGTGATCCGATGCCATTTTATCTCCTTACCTGTCCCTGGAAGATTGGTCTCACATCTGGACGCGAGTGAAGTCCTGTGAATCTCCTGTGTTTGAAGGACTATTGTTGGACAGTTAATTAGTTACTGTTTTGTGGCTGTTCTCAGTTTTGTTGTTTTTTTTGGGGTGGATGGAAGGTGTTATAACCAAAGGGTTCGACAGAGAATATAACACAATGATAGTCATATATTGTAGTAAACATGGAAGACATGGTTGTGAATATGCTGGTTAGGGCAACCCATAGACTGAAAGATCTCTATCATCACTGTAGCTTGTGGCTTGCTTGATAATTAGAAGAAATGTGTCTGTCCTTTTTTTATGAAATGTCCCAGCTGCAGAAATATTTGGGAAACCCTTACTTTCATAAAAAGCACTGTAACAATCAGAAACACGTATCTTTGATGTTTCCGATTATATATCATCAACATAAATCTATGGGTAAATGCTCTTGCACATGAATTCTGCATTATTGCATATGGTGTTGAGTGTTATTTTTTTTCAGGCAAGAGGCCCTTTAGGTTATGATAAATATCTAACCTAAAATGTCAGATATGTAGCACCAGTCCCTTTGACATCTATGGGAAGAGATAAATTGTGCCATTAATCCATGGGATATGTCACTGAGAGCTCTAATCCTTCACAGCCAGTAATTCAAACTGGAAAAATACACTTGTTTAGACCCAGTTTTCTACCTTAAACATATTAATAAAAAAATCAAAAGATAACTGTACTGTGTATGTAAAAGCTGGTAACAATAGGATTACTGAGATCAGTAGCTCCAACACTATAAACTTGTATTTGACAAATTGTCATATTTACACAATCCTAGTGCATTTTCTAAGCAATGTAATTCTTCTACCTTAAACACTGAAGTGAACTTTGCATGTAGCGCATGCTTTTGTATTAGGGTTGTCCCGATACCACTTTTTTAAGACCGAGTACAAGTACCGATACTTTTTTTCAAGTACTCGCCGATACCGATTACCGATACTTTTTTTAAGGTCATGTACCCAGATTATGTAACGAATCTTTTACGT
>BLSH010552316.1:1771284-1794720 GCA_018402905.1 Glandirana rugosa | reverse complement strand
TTTTATTTTTTTACAATTTTATTTTTTTTATTATTTTTTACAATTTATTTACCTATTTATTTATTTTACAATGCTTTCTTTTTTTTGGGGGGGGGGAGTGGACGATGTCAGTGTGTTTATTTTATTTTATTTTTTATTATTTTTACAATTTAACCTTTTACAATTCTTTTATTTTTTTTTTATCAGCCCTGTTGGGGGGGGGGGCTTTGGAGAGATATAAGGGGGTCTTAAAAGACCCCTGACATCTCTATTTTGAGACAGGGAGAAGGGGGCAGAGGATGGAGATTCCCCAGCCCCTTTCTCAGAAGCCTCAGCTGCATTGAAGATGAATGGAGAGGAGACAGCGGCTCCTCCCCATTCATAAACTGAAGCATCGTAAGCACAGTTTACGATGCTCAGTGACATTTATGAATGGACAGTCAGTGATCACTGACTGTCCATTCAGAAAAGGAAAGAGCCGATAAATTACACATTTACCGCCTCTTTTCTCCGCTCTCCATCCTGACAGATAGAGGACAGGGGGACTGGAGGAGGATACAGGGACAGTCAAGGGGAGTGATCAGTGCAGCGCTGGGGGAGATTTACAATCACTGATCTCCCGACTCCCTGAATACATTTCATTGTAGCAGCTGAAAGCCGCGGGAGGAGAAGTGGCTGTCAGTTGCTACAATGAAATATATACAGGGAGATCAGTGATTGTAAATCCCCCTCCAGCGCTGCAAGTATCGGATGAGGCATCGGAGCATTTTGCCCGAGTACAAGTACTCGGGCAAATGCTCAGTATCGGCCCCGATACCGATACTAGTATCGGTATCGGGACAACCCTATTTTGTATGTTATGTTGCAGCCAGGTGTGTACATGTAATGGGTGCATGTAAATGCTTTAGCGTGCCTACTAGCATTCATTAAAGCATAAATACACTGTATCTGAGCACCACAAACCAAAAGTGCTATTTAATTCATTATTAATATTCAAAGAAATCTCCCCATCCATCCCCATCTGCATGCTTTATTATGCTGAGAAATAACTTACAAAAACACCCCTCTAGCATTTCTTGCAGTGGCCATCTTGAGTATGGGCAGATGATTCATGTACTTCTTGGATTCCATCTGCCCTTAGCTCAGGCATTCAGGCAGGAGGGTGTAAGGAAAAACATATAATGTGTGCACCACTCCAAACAACCAATGGCTGCATCCACATATGTTAGGAATCACCTGGGTGCCAGCCAGGTCCGCAACTGTAGTCAATGTAGAGAAGTGATAAAAATGGCAGCAGTCCAAAGCAGATTAAAATCGAAACTTCATTATTAAGTACATCCAGATAAAATGACAGGAAGCGCACACAGTTCCAGGACAGCCAGTAAAACGCATTTCACAAATCAGTGCTTATTCATTACTGAGTGCTCCATGAGCCCCGGTTCACATAGGTGCGATGCGGCAAATTCTTTAAACATAAAAAACTGCGCTATCCTACAAGAAATTGAGGTCTCAATCAGGACACAGCTGCAGAATACCAAGTGGGGGATTCACCACTGAGAAACAAATAATATATAAAAAATCTGCGCTTGTGCCTCACAAAAAAATAATAAATGATTATAACCTATATGTGTCTAAATATGTGAATATATAAATATGACAAACAATGCAAAAAAATGATATACAACTTGCATGAATCATAAATAACCATATGTGAAAATAAATGAGTGCATCAAAATAATGTCCATGAATTATGAGTGGCAAAATCCAATTCAGTCCAAAGTATAATGGATTCCAAGTGTAGTGACAGCATAAATATGCAAATCCACTGCGGTTTCCCGCATTCCACCTGACTCGCACTGCAGTTCACACTGCCCTATGCGAACTGAAGGGAGGTATCAATACAATGTTAACGACACCCCCTTTTCAGTTTGCATATCGCAGTGCGAACTGCAAACCCACACAGGAATCAGATCGCATTGGGTATGAACACCCGTGCGATCCGATTCTGATGTGGACCAAAATTAGGGTCCCGTGCGTATTTAATCTGAATGCGATACCAGCCATACAATCTGTATGCTTGAAATCGCATTGCGCGGACATCGCATATGATTTGCACTGCAGTGCGGTATGAATCATATGCGTTATTGCTGACCACACTGGTGTGAACCAGGGCTGAATGTTCACCCAATTAAGACAGAAAACTGTCAGGCAAAACTCATTAATGAGCTCCCTGGCAATTAACCCGTAGGGCCCATGTTAATAGAAATGTAATATAAACATGTATACACAGAATATTCAATACACCCATAAACATAAAACACTTATGAAATGAAAAATGTTAATCACTTCAGCCCCGGAAGGATTTCCCACCTTAGGACAGAAGCACTTTTTGCGATTCGGCACTGCGTCACTTTAACTGACAATTGCGTGGTCATGCGACGTTGCACCCAAACAAAATTTGTGTCCTTTTTTTCCAACAAATAGAGCTTTCTTTTGGTGGTATTTAATCACCTCTGCGTCATTTCTGATCACCGCTATAAACAAAAAAAGAGCATCAATTTTGCAAAAAAAAGCCAAAACAATATTTCTTACTTTTTGCTAAAATACATATAAAAAAAGATATATTAAAAAAAACACATTTCAATTTTGGCCTATTTATATTCTTCCTGATATTTATGGTAAAAAAAAATTGGCATTTATTGATTGGTTTGCACAAAAGTTGCCGCGTTTACAAACCATGAGAATTAATTTCTGGCTTTTTTACAATTTTTTTTCTTTTACTAGTAATGGCGGCAATCTGCGATTTTTATTGGGACTGCGATATTGGGGGGAACATGTTGGACATTTTTGACACTTTTTTGGGACCAATGACATTTATACAGCGATCAGAAATTGAAATATCCACTGATTACTGTATAAATGGCATTGGCAGGGAAAGGGTTATCCTGCAAGGGGCAGTGAAGGGGTTAACTGTGTTCCCTGTGTGTGTTCTAACTGTATGGGGGCTGGGCTGCCAGGGGCACCAGAAATCTAACTGATCCCGAGTACATGCCACCTGTCAGAATGGGGGAACCGCTGTGTTTACATCGGCGGTTACCCTTTCTGACTCTGTCACAGGCGATCGCGGGTCACTGGTGAGCGCCGAATATAAGCGATTTGCGGGACAGAGCCACACTGTCGCCGCTTATAGTCGTTATGCGGTCGGCAAGTGATTAATATATAAACCTATAATCAAAATAATAAAGGAAAAAAAGGAAAAGAAGCTAAGGACCAGCAGCCTAAAGTGTAAATGCACGTATAGTATGCAATATGTAACATATACCATCCTCGAAGAGGAAATATTGAATTATGTAAACGAATAAACAAAAAGTACCGACATGAAGAACAACACTAGAATATAAATCCAGTAATTGAATCTTTATTATACGTGATAAACATGAACCAAATTTACATATGTATCTATATTGAAAATAAAATATGACATCCACAGTTGCAAAAATTCCCATTATCGATGAATGCCCATAAACACACCAAACGGAGTGTATCAGCCTGGTGGGTAAAGAACACTCAATGAACCAACCTTGAAAACAAAGTAGTTGGAATGGTGAAAAAAAAAAAATAAAGAGCCAATATCCTTGATGATAATAATACAAGAATTAAACAAAAATGTATGTAAAAAGTGTATCCAAAACATACGTAAGAGGGATGATCACAACCACGCCCCACAAACAGCGATCCATCCCATACATCAGGGATATGGTTATAAGTGCAATAAATTGTATGAGCTCAGATCTCAATGTCAGTATCGCAGTGTGTATGCATATACAACTATACAGATCCCATGATCGGAGACTAGGACACTGGACAAAGATAATGGACAAAGATATGTGACAGGCTGTCACAAGCAGAAGTGAGGCAACCAGATCACTCATAATGGGAAACACTACATTCAAAATTTAAGCCCAACGGAATGTGGGCATGTAAGTGAAAGATCCAGAACACCTCCCTTATGCAGAACAGCCTAAACTGATCACTGCCTCTGGTAGGAACCTTAACTCTTGCAATAATCTGAACTGAAACCAAATTAATATAGTCCCCCTGTTGGTAATCAAAGTGTCAGGCCACATTTGTACATTTGTTATTTCTGATATCACAAATGTGTTCTCGGCAGAGGCGTATCATCTATGGGTGTAGGGTGTTCACTGAACACGGGCCCCGAGGGGTGGGGGGGCCCACGGTGCTCTGACCAACACTGCACGTAAGGATGATCTGTCCCTGGTTGACAGCTGGGGATTATCGGTGCAGTGTGGGCTTGCACACGGGCCCACTGATTTCATGATACGCCCCTGGTTCCCGGACTCGGTCCTCGCAACCTTCCAGTTGTTCGTCCCACATATTGGACCTTGCAAGCCTTACAGGAAATAGCATAAATGACAAATTTGGTGTTACAATTAAAAAGATATTTCAACCTGAAAGACTTGTTGTTACTACTAGATGAAACCATGTCCCCCCAAAAATATGCGGGCAGTAGGGAGAAACTGTCATACCACACTTATAGTTACCCTTGAAGTGCAACCAAGTGGTAGACTGTTTATGGATGGGATTGAAAAAACTTAGTGCAAGAATACTGGCCAAAGAGTGAGCTTTCCTTGGGATAATATTAATGTCCTCATGTAGTATATTCGACAAAGCATCATCTCCAAACAGCAAAGGTAAACATCTCCTAACTATATCCCCAACCTGACCTTGGCTATAAGGGTAACTAGTGCTGGTTTATTGCCAAAGCCTAAACAGAGCTTGATGGATTTATTCAATAGATCATACCTGTTCTTGGTCCTGGCAATATTATACATGCGGTCCAAAACCCACTTGGGATATATACTCTGTCAAATCTAGTATAAAGGAGAGCTGCCTCCCTTTCAAAATCAGATTTTTCACTGCAGATATGACAGATCTGGGTGAACTGCCCAACAGGTACTGTATGTCCCTAATAACAAGTTTGGAGTGATTAAACTGAGCCAACAAAAAACTACTACCTGCCAAAGGTTTTATATACAACTGTGTGATGACTCTCTCCTGTAAAGCAACCAAATGTACATTCAAGAAAGAGCTCTCCCCTTCATTTAGATGACCTGTGGACCCTAAATTACAGGCATTGGAATTCAAAAAAAGAATCAAGATCACCAATCCTTCTGTCACAGATGAACAGGAGGTCATTATTATTATTATACAGGATTTATATAGCGCCGACAGTTTGTGCAGCACTTTACAATATTAGGGCAAACAGTACAATTACAATACAATTCAATACAGGAGGGCCCTGCTTGTTAGAGCTTACAATCTAGAAGGGAGGGTCAAGTGATACGAAAGGGCAATAACTGTGGGGGATGAGCTGATGAAGAAAATAAAAGTACAGTTCTTAGGTAGAGGCAGGATAGGCTTCGCTGAAGAGAAAAGTTTTCAGGGATCGCCTGAAAGTGGATAGATTTGGGGCAGTCTGACAGATTGGGGTAGGGAATTCCAGAGGATGGGAGAGGCTCAGGAGAAGTCCTGGAGGTGAATATGGGAGGGGGTGATGAGGGAGCTGGAGAGCAGGAGGTCTTGGGAGGAACGAAGAGGGTGATTAGGTTGGTATTTTGAGACTAAGCTAGTGATGTAGCTGGGAGCAGAGTTGTGGATGGCTTTGTAACTTATTGCTAGTATTTTGAATTTAATTTGTTGGGCGAGTGGCAGCCAATGGAGAGACTGGCAGAGAGGGGTGGCAGACGCTGAGCGGTTTGTAAGGTGGATGAGTCTGGCAGCAGCATTCATGATGGACTGAAGGGGGAATAGTCTATTTAAAGGTAGGCCAATGAGGAGGGAGTTGCAGTAGTCGAGGTGAGGGATGACTTGGGAGTGAATCAGGAGCTTTGTGGCTTCATTGGCAGGGACGTATTTTAGAGCTGTTGCGGAGGTTGAGGTGGCAAGCCTTGCAAAGTGATTGGATGTGGGGCCAAAAGGAGAGTTCAGAGTCCTGGATAACACCTAGCACCCTGACATGTGGGGACAGGTGGATGGTTGTGCCATTGAACACCTAGCACCCTGATATGTGGGGACAGGTGGATGGTTGTGCCATTGAACACCTAGCACCCTGACATGTGGGGACAGGTGGATGGTTGTGCCATTGCTCTTGACAGAGAAGTCAAGGGAAGAGGCACGTGGGGGAGGAAATATTATGAGTTTGGATTTGGACAAGTTGAGTTTGAGGAATTGGTGTGACATCCAGGCAGATATGTCTGTTAATAAGTTAGTGATGCGTGAGGAGAATGATGGAGTGAGTTGAGGGGTGGAGAGGTAGATTTGGGTGTCATTATCGTAAAAATGATATTGAAAGCTGTGGGAGGCTATCAGCCTGCCCAGGGAAGAGGTGTATATTGAAAATAAGAGAGGTTCAAGAACAGAACCTTAGGGGACCCCGACAGAGAAAGGAAGAGGAGAGGAGGAAGTAGAATTGTATGTGACACTGAAGTTGCGTTGGGATAGGTAGGATGAGAGCCACCGAAGAGCACAGGCACGTAGACCGAGGGAGTAAAGTTTTTTGAGAAGGAGGGGGTGGTCAACTGTATCAAAGGCAGCCGAAAGGTCCAGAAGTAGGAGTACAGAGTAGTGTCCATTGGTTTTTGCGGTTAATAGGTAATTTGTGAGTTTGAGAAGGGCAGTTTCTGTGGAGTGTTGAGGGCAAAATCCAGATTGAAGGGCGTTAAGAAGGTTATTCTTAACAAGGTGGTCACTCAGTTGGTTGTAAACCAGGCATTCGAGGAGTTTGGAGGAAAAGGGGAGCAAGGAGATAGGGCGTAGATTGTTAAGATTGGTAGGGTCCAGGGATGGCTTTTTGAGTATGGGGGTGGCCAGTGCATGTTTTAGAGCATTGGGGAAGATGCCAGAAGAGAGGGAGAGATTGAAGATGTGAGTTTGAGAGTTTAGGATAGTGTCAGAGGGTGACCGTAGTATTTGAGAGGGAATAGGATCTAGGGAACAGGTGGTTAGGTGGGTGTTAGAAAGGAGTTTAGCAAATTTGTCTAAAGTAGCAGGTTTGAATAAGGATAGTGTCGATTGTACCTGTTGACATGGGGTGTTAACTGGGGAAGATACCTGTAGAGTGGAGATTTCATCACAAATTGTGTCAATCGTGTTTTTGAAGTGATTAGCAATCTCCTGGGCAGTGAGTAAGTTAGTGGGCGGAGGCGGTGGAGGACAAAGTAGGGTGTTGAAGGTAGCAAAGAGTTGACGGGGACTGGATGAGAAGGTGTTAACAAGAGTGGTAAAATAGGTCTGCTTGGCAGTGTGGAGGCAAGAATTGTATTTTTAGAGGGCAGATTTGTATTGGTTGAAGTCTTTGAGAGACTTAATCTTGTGCCACAGACGCTCAAGAGCGCGGCTACGCTTTTTGAGATTTCTGGTGTCGTCTGTTTGCCAGGGTTGTAGGGGTCGATGCCTCATTCTGTGTGTAGTGAGGGGAGCGAGCTTGTTCAGGGTGGAGGACAGGGATTTATCGTAGACAGCGGTGGCTTGGTTGGGACAGGACAGGGGTGAGATTTTTCATAGAGGTGGTCAGTAGCAGAATAGAGAGAAGGGTTGAATTGGCAAAGGTTTCTATGGGTGATGTTTAGGCGATTGGAGGGAAAGGTGGTGCAAGACAGGGAGAGAGAGAAGCTAATAAGGTGGTGGTTGGAGAGAGGAAGAGGATTTTTGGAGTAGTTGCATAAAGTGCATAGGTAGGAGAATACAAGGTCGAGGGTGTTTCCATCAGAGTGAGTAGAAGCCTGTACCCATTGCTTCAGTTCAAATGAGGAGGTTAGACTAAGAAGTTTAGAAGTAGCAGTAGTGTTAATGTTAACAGGGATGTTGAATTCACCAAGAAGAATTGTGGGAATTTCAGAAGAGGAAAAGTAGGGTAGCCAGGCAGAAAATTCATCAAGGAAAGCTGACAGTGATCCAGGAGGCCGGTAGATCACAGCAATTCTTAGGCAAGTTGGAGAGAATATATGTATACAGTGTGCTTCAAATGATGAGAGGGAAAGAGAGGGAGGAGAGTGAAGAAACTAGAAGGTGCTCTGTGGGGATAGGAGGAATCCCACTCCACCTCCCTTGTGTCCATTAGGCCTAGGGGAGTGAGTCCAGAGAAGGCCACCGTGGGAGAGGGAATTAGGAGAAGGAGAATCGGGTTCGTGGAGCCAGGTTTTGGTGACAGCAAGTAGATTAAAGGAATTAGTGACAAAGAGGTCATGAACAGAGGTGAGTTTGTTGCAGACAGAGTGGGCATTCCAGAGGGCGCAGGAGAAGGGAATGCTGGTTTTGGCAAGAAAGGGAATGGAGATTAAATTGTGTAGAACGCGACTACTGCCAGAGGGTGTGGGGTGGTGGTGATGGGTGTGTTGGGTATAGTTAAATGAGGGAGGCCCAAGGTTTGGGGAAATATCTCCAGAGGCTAGGAGAAGCAGAAGAGTAAGGGAGGTAATATGGGAATACGATTTATATGAGGGGACATGCTTCAGCACCGGATCATACCGGATCGCACTGGAACACATCAAAAATGCACTGGGCCCCAGTACAGTGAAAAAAACAGGGAAAAAAAAAAGAAAAAAAAGCATCTGGAATGCATCCGGAAAGGTATCAAAAATGCTCTTTTCCAAAGATAATTCCTGGAGTTCCTTCACTTAATTTAAATGAACTGAGCAGCTCACAACAAGGTAGATGAGCTTCATAAATGCAAAAACACATGGCTAACTATCAGAAGTTATTTTTTGGCTCTTTGCAAAGCATTTGTTATCATCTGTTTCTAAATGCTTGTGTAAATGAGGCATACAAGTGAATGAAACCAACCATAACATAACACTCTGGTAGTAACAATCAGGACATAACTGAAAAAACAATTATGTTTAGGTGGATGGTAGCTGTCAGAAAATGAGTTTGGGAATGTCACGGTGGGCTCATTTTGCCTTTTAGCTGTGTGATTTATCTGTCTTTGTGATAAATACTGTTGTTGGTTTTCTTCCAAATATAACTTTCCATTAAGGGCAAAGCAAAGTTTTACGGAAAAATATGGTGACCACAGATAATAACTGAAGCATTTAAATGTGTTATAAATGCCATTAGCTCCCTCTACCTTTGCTTAACGAGTACTACATTTTAGTAATAAATGGTTCCCTAATTTCCTAATTTCTATTGCTTCTATTGCAAAACAAAATCAAGAAATACTGTATGGCCATTTGATTTATTGGCCCGCTATAGCCACAAAAGTATCCTAATAAAACACATAAGATTTTATTCTCCCTCGTAGTGCAAAAGTTAGACTTTTTTCAAAGACATTAAAAACCAGGATTATCCCTACAACTAGGTATGCTCATAGGTATGTGCAGCCTATTGCATTAGGGTGTGCACCACAAGATATAGGTGTCAGTAGTTTATTTTTATCTTAACCATTTTGTTTTTTTATTATTTTTTAGAATATTATATATATTTTTTTTTTTTACGTTTTTTTAGGAGCCCTGCTTGGGGGCTTTGGTGAAATATCGGGGGTCTAACCAGACCCCTGATGTCTCACTTTTGAGACAGACAAAGAGACTGAGGACAGAGATTCCACAGTCCCTTCTCTGCAGCCAGGCAGCAGGGGGAATCTGCACAGTACAGGGTGATTAGGGTGTGCCCAGGCACACCTGCCACTCTATGTGTGCACATCTATGTGTATGCTTATTGTTTTAGGCATATACAGCAGCACATTCTAATAAGAGGAATCGTGTTCTACTGTACAAAGTAAGAACCTGTTATTTTGCAGTATAATTATTTGCCACCAAATCGGTCATTTAATAGCCATTCAATTCATATGGTAAAGTACACTGTCCGCTCATTATGAAGCAGAGTCTGCATCCGGAATGAGCAAATATGGCTGCCCCCTGTAATGTATGTTTATAATTATGAACTTTACAAAAAAGTTGTTTAAAGCATTAAAGTGCATGTTAACCTAAAAAAAACCTCTGTAAAAACTTGTAAAGCACAGGATAGTACCTCCTGTGTACTCTTTCTCCACAAGAGCCTGGATCAGTACCGCTGATAGGGCCGAACAGCCAGCCCTCCTGTATTGGGTCTGGGCCCCATCAGTTCAAAAGGGGGACCGGACACCTGCTGAGCAAGAGGGCCGGCTGTACTGCTTCATTGACGACTCTTGTGGCTCACCCTGTAACGTGCTGGCTTCTCCCTTAGGGGGATCGGTTTCTGTGCCACCACCCCCCTGCTGTTTGGGCCCCCCATGTTCCCCCCTCCTTCAGAGAGCATTTGACAGGCGGGGAGGAGGTATATCGCCTCCTCCCTGCCTGCTTTAACTCCGTACTAGTGCATTGCAATAGCATGTCTTGTGCTTAGCGTTTGCAGAGCAGTGCTGTTCACCCGAATGGGTCTTGTCCAATGGGTGTATAATTTCTGCCCTGGCTAATATTTGATATTTTCAGAGGGGGGGGGGGCTGTCAGGTAGGTTGTATGGGGCCCCGTGATTTCTAACAGCAGCCCTGGCCTGGATAGTCAGTTAGTGATGATGTAAGATGCCACCATTTTGGTTGATTTTAGCAACAAGATGAATGGTATAATCTTAGTTTATGTAGAGAAAGGTTATAGCATTGAAATAGCTAATTTAATAAATTCATTATAATTTAGATGTTTAAAACAAAGGTGCAGTTGCCTTTAACACTATTGCTGCTGCCACTGCAATGGCAGTGCTCTAGCAGCAGGGTTTATATTAATCTTTTATACATGCCTGCTGGCCCTCAAGTAGTAGTGACCTTACAGCTGCCTGAATGCTTCTACACTGCTGAGAATGTGCCACCTCCCCTTACTTGCCCACCCCCCTACCGTCACCAACATGTGTCCTGCCTGGGTACCTGAGACCTCAATGGAGTGCGGTGAGACATCTGCTGGCACAGCAGCAGTATTCTAACTTGCACATATGCTTGTATAAGTGGTGCAGTGTCAGCAACAGTAAATGTGAGTGTTATGCTGGCCATACACGGTTAGAAAATCATTTGAAAAAATACAATTGGCTGTAATTGTTCTCGGAGAACAAGGCCTTCAAAGTTGGGTTTAGGGTCTCTATTCATGTGTCCGGTCTAGTTAGCAATAGTCTGATAAATGGACATAGCAACAATAGCTGGCTGCAGGGCAGGACCCGTAAGGGCAAAGAAGGCTTCCAGAGGCCTAATAATAGAATCCCTAAAAGAGGGAACATATTGAATAGGAACTGTATGGTCTGTATCGAAAACTAAAATCTCAGGATCCATTACTGGAATAGCTAATTTCTTCTTAAATTCTTTTTCAAAAAAATAAATCTCAGCAAAAAGCTTAGGAGGAGTGAATACTATCTCAGGATTGGGCAAGTCATCATAAAGGCTCATCCACCTTAAAAAACGCTCGGCATCTGCTACACCCCTATGTCAATCTCTACACTGGCTGCCACTCAACCAACGTATTAAATTCAAGATCCTAACAATAACTTATAAAGCAATTCACAACCTGGCCCCCAGTTACATCACTAACCTGGTCTCAAAATACCAACCAAATCGATCTCTTCGCTCCTCCCAAGACCTCCTGCTCTCCAGCTCCCTTGTCACCTCATCCCATGCTCGCCTCCAGGACTTCTCCAGAGCCTCTCCCATCCTCTGGAATGCTCTACCCCAATCTGTCTGACTTTCTCCTAGTTTGTCCACCTTCAGACGATCCCTGATCCCTCTTCAGAGAAGCCTATCTGGCTCCCACCTAACAACTGTACATTTATCTTCTCTATTAGCACATCCCCCACAGTTATTACCTCTTGTATTTCTTGACCTTCCTTTTTAGATTGTAAGCTCAAGTTGTAAAGCGCTGCGTAAATTGTTGGCTCTATATAAATCCTGTATTATAATAATAATAATAATAATAATAATAAAGTGCATGGTCAATATGTGCATTCATTGGAAAAATCTTTCTTAACTTAGCCAGCTTTTATGTGTTCATAGCGACTTGTTTCGGCTGTGGTGAGTCAGGTGCTGCTATGCAAAGACTAATGCGTAATCATGTGTAAGAAAAGCCCAGTACATATCAGAACAAGAATGCTTATGCATGCCCATGCTCATGATAATAATTCAAAGCAAAGACTCACTGCAAGTCATGTATTAGAATGCATGCTTGACACTGGTGCCAAACAGCCTATTTAAACTGGATTGAGACGTGAACCGATTTCTAACTGGGCTTCAGCTAGTTCCTACTTTACCTGTGCCCTGGCTTTCTATATCTGCCTTCGCGTGCATGACCCCGTTTGCCCATGGCCTGTCTTTGGCTTGCTGCCTATCTGTTGTGACCTCGGCTTGTACCCTGACTCAACTTCTGCCTTATGTTCCTGTACCTTGCTGCCTAGCTATGACCTGATCCCAGCTTATATCCTGACTCTGCCTGATGTTCTTGTACCTTGCTGCCTGGCTGTTGGAGACCTTTTGGCTTGTGTCCTGGCTTTGCTCCTGTCTGCTGATTGAGTGTCACCATGTTCCGGTCTCTGGTCCCTGTCTGGTGATCCATGGTTATCTGTATCCTGCAACCAACAGCTGGCGCCGCCTGCTTTATCAGCTCTGGTGCCACTCTGTGTCCTCAGATCTCCTGTCACTAATATCAAGGGTGTTGGACAGGAGGTGCAAGAGAAGCTCACTCTCCAGTTCGATCTCCACCAGGTACGTGGCATCGTGTCAATTAGTGTACGGTAGTAGAGCGCATTTGGGTGAAGCCACAGCTTGTACCTCATAACATGCAGGGAAAAAATATCAGGGGGAATAGAAGATTTGTAGATCTCGCCTCTGGAAATTGAAAGTTCTAGAAGTGCCAAGAGTTTCAGACATAGTGGCAAAGAAATCCTGTTTTTGTCAGACAGACTGCATGTTGTGTGCCTGAGAGGGAGCCAGAGTCAGATAATGGTAGTGGGGTTGTAACAGGACATTGCTCTGGGGCACGGGAACAGCTATCACCCTAAGTGGGTGTTACAGGTTCTTGTTAGTCAACTGCAGAAGAATGCATGCTATTCGGCTTGTTGGTCCCATCTCCCTTGTGTCTCATCTACTATTGCTAGGTGTGGGGGTCCCCAGTGGGGTACTCACAGAATAGAGTGGACTGGATGGGGTTATGCTTGTTCAGATATAGGAGCCGTTATAACAAGATGGCAGCAGGACTGCAGCAACATGGTGTGTGCATTTGCAGCAGAAAAGGTTGTAGGAAGGCATCATCCAGGAGGCATGATGGAGCTATCTCAACTTTCTGAGACTTGACTGGAGGAGAGTAAAACGCCAAGTTTACACTTGTGCTGAGAAATGTTAGAGACACAAATGCCATGGATACCATAATAAAGTTAATAACTCCAGAATCCTCTGTCTGTAGAATTGCATAATGTGGTACACACTGTGGATTATGTTAGTTAAAGCTAGGAATCCATGTAAATACATAGGGAAACCCTCTTCTACCTTATCCATGATGCTGCACTCATTAAAGCGGTAGTAAACTACAGCATTTAAAAAAAATCCCCTGCAAGGCAATGGAATAATGTGCTAATATGCATCACATACTTGCACATTATTTTATTTTATTTATTTATTTCAGGTACTTATATAGCGCAGTCAATTTACACAGCGCTTACATATACATTGTACATTCACATCAGTCCCTACCCTCAAGAAGCTTACAATCCAAGGTTCCTAATTCACATTCATACATACACATACTAGGGCCAATTTAGACAGGATCCAATTAACCTACCAGCATGTCTTTGGAGTGTAGGAGGAAACCGGAGTACCCAGAGGAAATACTTACCTTGGAATGAAGTCCTCCCCATCAGTGTGCTGTCATTGCTGACAGGGCTTCCCTCTTCACCGGTCTTCCTTCACAGGCTCTAGCAGCTTGAATGGTCGAGTTCACAGGCTCCAGCAGCATGAATGGTAGAGTTCACAGGCTCCAGCAGCTTGAATGGTCGAGTTCACAGGCTCCAGCAGCATGAATGGTAGAGTTCACAGGCTCCAGCAGCTTGAATGGTCGAGTTCACAGGCTCAAGCAGCTTGAATGGTCGAGTTCACAGGCTCCAGCAGCATGAATGGTAGAGTTCACAGGCTCCAGCAGCTTGAATGGTCGAGTTCACAGGCTCCAGCAGCTTGAATGGTCGAGTTCACAGGCTCCAGCAGCTGGAATGGTCGAGTTCACAGGCTCCAGCTGCTTGAATGGTTGAGTTCACAGGCTCCAGCAGCTTGAATGGTCGGGTTCACAGGCTCCAGCTGCTTGAATGGTCGAGTTCACAGGCTCCAGCAGCTTGAATGGTCGAGCCGCAATAACGTCACTCCCACGCATGTGTGTGGATGTCATGACCAAAGCACAGCACTCTGAAGGAATGACACAAGTATGCCGTTCCTTCAGAACGCATGCTTCGGCGACATCACCGGCTGCCAAAATTGCGAATATCTTCTAAACTGTGGATGTTTAGGAGATATTCATTTTAGCTACAGATAAGCTTTATTATAAGCTTACCTGTAGGTAAAAATCACAAAACAGACTTTGTTACTGCTTTAAGAGTTTCAGGCTTCGCCAATCACAGTGGGCATACCCCCAAAGGGGTCTGGGAACCATAGAAATGGACCACAGTCCAGGACCTGTATAGCACTCTGCAGCTAGCTACCCTATGTCCCAAGGTGAGCACCTGATGCAGGATGCAGAGCCTGAAGCAATCATTACTAACTGACTACATAGAGTGGGGTCTGAGTACTGACCCCAGGGTACACACTGAGGGAAAGTGTTCCAGAAACTGCTACATAACTTAGGGAAATAAACAGTCAGACCTTCACAGATGCTTCAAATAAAAAAAAAAATGTTAAAGAAAATAGGAAAACTTCCCCCAGGAGAAGAACAGGTCCATCACCTAAGGACATTATGAAAAACTGAAGTCTCGTGGAGTGGGTGGGGTTATTCAAATGTGAATTAGAGGCTTACAGTATATCTGGAAACTATTCACAGTGCTTCACTTTTTCCACATTTTGTTATGTTACAGCCTTATGCCAAAATGGAATAAATTCATTATTTTCCTCAAAATTCTACAAACAATACACCATAACGTGAAAGAAGTTTGTTTGAAATCTTTGCAAATTTATTAAAAATAAAAAAACGAAAAAAATCACATGTACATAAGTATTCACAGCCTTTTGCCATGACAGTCAAAATTGAGTTCAGGTGCAACCTGTTTCCACTGATCATCCTTGAGATGTTTCTTCAACTTGATTGGAGCTCATCTGTGGTAAATTCAGTTGATTGGACATGATTTGGAAAGGCACACACCTGTCTATATAAGTTCTCACAGTTAACAGTGCATGTAAGAGCACAAACCAAGCAATGAAATCCAAGGAATTGTCTGTAGACATCTGAGACAGGATTGTATGGAGGCACAGATCTAGGGAAGGGTACAGAAAAATGTATCCAGCATTGAAGGTCCCAATGAGCACAGTGGCTTCCATCATCCTTAAATGGAAGAAGTTTGGAACCACCAAGACTCTTCCAAGAGTGGGCCGCGCGGCCAAAGTGAGCGATCGGGGGAGAAGGGCCCTAGTCAGGGAGGTGACCAAGAACTCGATGACCACTCTGACAGAGCTCCAGCGTTTCACTATGGAGAGAGGAGAACCTTCCAGAAGAACAACAATCTCTGCAGCACTCCAATTAGTCCTGCACGGTAGAGTGGCCAGACGGAAGCCACTCCTCAGTGAAAGGCACATGACAGCCCACCTGGAGTTTGCCAAAAGGCACCTGAAGGACTCTCAGACCATGAGAAATAAAATTCTCTGGTCTGATAAAACAAGGATTGAACTATTTGGCTTGAATGGCAAGTGTAATATCTGAAGGAAACCAGACACCGCTCATCACCTAGCCAATACCATCCCTACAGTGAAGCATGGTGGTGGCAGCATTAAGTTGTAGGGATGATTTTCAGCGACAGGAACTGGGAGATTAGTCAGGTTCGAGGTTAACCACTTGCCGACCGCCGATCGGCATCTGACGGCGGCAAAGTGGTTCGTTCCCGCAAAACGCCGTCATACGACGGCGGCTGCGGGAACGAGCTTAGTGAGCACGCCCGCGCGCTCACTGTGTTCGGGGAGGGCCAGGGAGCGGGTGCGGCGGCTTCGATTGCCGCCGGCTACCCGCGATGGCCCCCCGGAGCGAAGGTCCGTGCATGTAAACACGGACCTCCGCTCTGTGTGAGGGGGAAGGGCTGTGATCACAGCCTTCCTGTACGTGAAGGCTGTGACCACTTCCCTTCCCCAGATAGTGCAGTCCCCCTACAGTTAGAACACGCCCAGGGAACATAGTTAACCCTTAGAGCGCCCCCTGCAGGTTAACCCCTTCACTGCCAATGGCATTTACACAGTAATCAGTGCATTTTTATAGCACTGATCGCTGTATAAATGCCAATGGTCCCAAAAAAGTGTCAAAATGGTCCGACATGTCCACTGAAATATCGCAGTACCGCAAAAAATCGCAGATCGCCGCCATTACTAATAAAAAAAATAAATAAATAAAAACCCCAAAAATGAATTCTCATCATCCGTAAACACGACCACTTTTGCGCAAACCAATCAATAAACGCCGATTGCGATTTTTTTTATCGCAAATATGAGGAAGAATATAAATCGGCCAAAAACGGTGAAAAAAAATGTTTTTTTATATTTTTTTTTGGATTTGTATTTTAGGAAAAAGTAAGAAATTTGTGTTTTTTTGCAAAATTGTTGCTCTTCTTTTGTTTATAGCAGCAGTCAGAAATGACGCAGCGGTGATTAAATACCACCAAAAGAAAGCTCTATTTGTGGGAAAAAAAGGACGCAAATTTCGTTTGAGTACAACGTCGCACGACCGCGCAAATTGTCAGTTAAAGCGACGCAGCGCCGAATCGCAAAAAGGGCTCCGGTCCTAAAGCTGGAAATCCTTCCGGGGCTGAAGTGGTTATGATGAATGCAGCAATGTACAGAGACATCCTTGATGAAAACCTGCTACAGAGCACTCTGGACCTCAGACCGGGGCAAAGGTTCATCTTCCAAAAGGACAACAACCCTAAGCACACAGCCAAGATAACAAAGGAGTGGCTACGGGACATCACTGTGAATGTCCTTGAGTGGCCCAGTCTTGAACCCGACTGAACATCTCTGGAGAGATCTGAAAATGGCTGTGCACCGACGCTCCCCATTCAACCTGGCTCTTGAGAGGACCTGCAAAGAATGGGAGAAACTGCTCAAAAATAGGTGTGCCGGGCTTGTAGCATCATACTCAAAGAGACTTGAGGCTGTAATTGGTGCCAAAGGTGCTATATTAATAAATATTTATATATTATACTTTAACAAAGTATTGAGCAAAGGCCGTGAATACTTATGTACAGGTGATTTTATTATTTGTAATAAATTTGCAAAGATTTCTAACAAACGTCTTTCATATTGTCATTATGGGGTATTGTTTGTAGAAATTTGAGGAAAATAATACATTTAAACCATTTTGGAGTAAGGCTATAACATAATAAAATGTGGAAAAAGTGAAGCACTGTGAATACTTCCTGGATGCACTATACATAACAATTTTTTTTTGCCAGTGCCCAACCACTTGAAGGTATTCCACATATAACCCATTGTCCCCCATGCTGTACAAATAAATATTGTCTAAAAGTAAATATTACAAACATGTCTCCATAAACTCCAAGCAGTATAGGTGAGTACACTGTACTTCCTGCTTGTATTGGGAGAGCAGTATAGAGAAGCTGCACAGTGCACACACCCCACCAAGCCCGCCCCTCTGGTCACATGACAGCGCAGCATGTGATCACGGTCAATCACGTGACTAGATAGTAGACAATATGGCGGGGTACGAGGAGGAGGAAGCTCTGCTTCCCGGGGCATCAGAAGGGGGCTCCGCCAGCATACCGGGGAGGAAGATGGCGGCGATATGTGACCCCAGTCGGTTCGCCCATCGTGTGGTGGTTCTGATCCTCATGTGTTTTCTGGGTTTCGGTAAGCAGTGTTGTGTGGGGAGAGGCGATGGGACTGCACGTAATGGAGTATAGGAGGACATGTTGTGGGGGAGGGGAGGGGTATATTCACATTCCTGCTCTGTACAGTAGTGGAATAGAATGCGGAAGTTTATAGAGGCACTTTATTTTCATTTTTGCTGATTGAAGGGTGATACTGTGTGATGTTGTGTGTTTTTTTTTTTGTGTTACTTTTAGGGCTCATGCACACTCCTGTATAATCAGAGTATGTCTGTACCGGGTGAAATACACTTATTGCAATGGCTCCTGGGCGTGTACTCTTGCTGGTGTATTTTTCAAAAAGTTAAATGTAATATTTAAAAAAATACACCACATGTGCATGTAAAAGTGAGTGATGATATTTACACACACAGCTGCATATGGCTTTTGTGTGGTCTATGTCTATGAGCAGGAATACGCTCCTGGAGCCACAACAGCCATCGTATCTTAAGCAGCCCATAGATGAGACCTGTTCTTTTCAACCAGCTGGTTAAATGAAGAAAACGACTCGCCTCCCCCATCCACACACTCAATCTGAATGAATGAATCCTTCCCACTGCGCTATTATATTCCGATGGAAAAGTTTATCCTCTATCAGTGGTTCTCAACTCCTGTCCTCAGGACCCACTAACAGGCCAGGTTTGCAGGATAACTGAAATGCATCACAGGTGATATCATTTGCTGCTCAGTGATTGCAGTATTCTAGTCTGCGCCCCCTATGGTAATACTTAAAATCTGGCCTGTTGGTGGGTCCTGAGGACTGGAGTTGAGAACCACGGCTCTACCAGAATACACTAATCGCAAAAATCAGACAGGGCGCTTGTACAGAATGGAGATAGGTGGATCTCTGTACAACCCACCCTGCCCACACATGGATCGCAGATTATCCAGTCCCTGCCAAACCAGCCAGGTTTACATCCATGTGTGGTCAGCTTTACTCTGTACGGTTTTGTACAAGAGCCCTAGGGCTGCATTCACATCTCAGCATTTTGAATCGTGCAGATTTGCCCCGATTCTGTCTGCGATTTTAAAGTGCCAAGGTGTGAATAACAAATCGCAGAACGCACATTTGAGATGCTATTTATTTGAATAGCCCCTTTAAATTGCGGTGCAGCGTGACAATCGTGGCAAGCCGCATCGTGTGAAGCATGCCGCCCAAATGTAGGCCCTGAACTTTTTTTTTACAAGCATCACGCAGTGCAGTTTGCCAAGATTGTGGTGCGATTTATCACGACAGAACGGCACATGCAATTTTAGGTGCCATTCAAACGTGCGTCCTGCAATATGTCATTCACGCCTGGACATTGTGAAATTGCGGGAAATCTTCCCGCGATTCAAAACATTGTGCTGTGAATGCAGCCTTAAAGTAACACGATAGTACTCTAGGGCTACTTTTACACTGAGGCACTTAACAGGCGCTATTTAGCTAAAAATATCGTCTGTAAAGTGCCTCAAATCACCCCCCATTCCACCCCAATGTGAAAGCTGGAGTGCTCTCACACTGGAGCGGTATGCTTTTGGGACTTTACAGAAAGTCCTGCAAGCAGCATCTTTGGGGCGGTGAGGTGAGTGGTGTATACACCGCCTCTGGCATTGAAATCAATGGCAAGCGCTTCCGAAGCGCCTGCACATCGCCTCGGAAGTGCGAAGTGCTTGCACATTTAACCCCTCGTGGGGGGTTAAAAGAGCCACGCTCCCCACTGAAAAGCGGCGCTGCAGCGCCGGTAAAACTCCGCTAAAACTAGAGGGAATTTGCCGCGGCTGCAGTTTGAAAGTAAGCCTAAAGATCAACTACGGAGAAAACATTTTTTTTCTTTCTGTCATGTGAGAGGGTTAGAAGCAGGGCTGTGCCCCCCATGAGGCAGCTGCATTCAGTGGGGGCACAGTGAGGGTGCGGCTTTGAGGCCCCATTCACACCTGAGCGGTTTGTAGCTTGAAGCTTAAAAACGCAGGCGGAGAAAAAAATCAATTATTCTCTATGGAGATGGTTCACATCGTTTTTGGCGCATCTGTATTCCCATAGAATTTGAATAAAGTGGTAATAATATATGAATAAATAAATGTAAAATAAATGCACAAATAACTAAAAATTATAAATAAGTAAAATAAATGAATAATATGTAATAATACATTATTAAATAACCATAAAAAATATTAACCACTTAAGGACCGAGCCTCCTTTTGAGATTCGGCATTTACAAGTTAAAATCAGGTGTTTTTTTTTTTTTTGCTATAAAATTACTCCAAACATTATATATATTTTTTTTCGAACACCCTAGAGCACATATGTCAAACACAAGGCCCGCGGGCCGAAAGCGGCCCTCCAGGCCTTGTCATGTGGCCCTCGCACCCAGTTTTGTAGCCAGAATGTGGCAGAACTCCATTTTGCCACCTCCAACTTTCACCCTCAGCTTCTGTTCCCTGCAAGGTGAGACAAAGCCACCTACAAAGGGAGGTACTAGAGCCAGGCAAGGTAGGAGAGAGATGCAAGGATGCCTCAGTGAGGGGGTTGGTGTTGCACATTGTGTATAGCGCACTCCTAAACCCTGCATTCTGTACACAGCACACCCCTGAACTTTGTATGTAATGCACTCCTGAACCCTGTACTCTGTACATAGCATAAACCTCGGTTCTGTACAGAATGTACTCTTGAACCCAGCACTTTTTATTTATCGGCCCCCAGATACAACTGGCCCTTTTAGGGCAACCATATGGCTAATGCGGCCCTCGATGAAATGGAGTTCGACACCCCTGCCCTAGAGAATAAAATAGCGGTTGTTGCAATACTTTGTCGCGCCGTATTCGCACAGCTGTGTTATAAGTGCAATTTTTTTATTTGGGGAAAAGATTCACTTTTTTGAGTTACAAAATAGTGTGAAAGATAATGTTACGCTGAGTAAATTGATACCCAACATGTCATGCTTCAAAATTGCTCCAGCTCATGGAACGGTGACAAACTTGGGCACTTAAAAATCTCCATCGGCGACGTTTAAAAATTCCTACAGGTTAGCAGTTTTGAGTTATAGAGGAGGTTTAGTGCTAAAATTATTGCTCTCAGTCTAACGATCGTGGCGATACCGCGCGTGTGGTTTGAACACCCTTTTTTCATATGCGAGCAGGACTTGCGTATGCGTTCGCTTCTGCGTGCGAGCTCGGCGGGACGGGGAGCTTTTAATTTTTTATTTTTTTTTGTAGTTTATTTTACTTTTTTTAAAGTTATACTCTGTCCTTTAAAAAAAAAAAAAAAGATCACTTTTATTCCTATTACAAAAAATGTAAACATTCCTTGTAATAGAAAAAAGCATGCCAGGACCTCTTAAATATGAGATTTGGGTTCAAATAGACTTCAGAACTTATATTTACGCTTAAATGCAAAAATAAATAAAAGGACACTTGAAATAAATGTCCCCTTTAAGATCTATGTGCTGAAGGTCAAGCTATGGGCTTGACGTTGCTTCTGCCCTGCAATACTAGGGAGACGAGTGGGCGGCATCTTCTGCTCACTCTGCATCCAGGCAGTGGGGGAGCGGACCCGATCGTCTCTGCTGCTACTGGCGCATTCGGTAAGTGGCGACGACGGGACAGTGGCGGAGGGGGGGGGGGTGCACACCTCTCCTGCCCCCTGTTTGTGATCTCACAGTGAATCTGCCACAGAGACCACTTTTATCTGAAAGCTGGCCGCCCGCTGTTTTCAAAAACATCGGGGTTATGGTAGCGATTTGCTACCATAGCAACGTTATTCAGCGGCAAAGTCCCGCCTTGTAATTACGTCTGGTGGTCCAGAAGTGGTTAAATACATTATTAATAATAATACAATTAACAGCCAAACTCGAACAAAAAAAAATACATTAGTAGTTAGGGTGTTCAGTTTATTATTTAAGAAAAGTGACGGCAGAAAAAGACTGAGTAGTCCATCGAGTCTGCCCTTTTTTATTTATTTTTTCTTTGTTGGTTATTTTTTTGTTTTCACATTAACCTCGTTGTCTGATTATAGATTTATGTTTATCCTAAGCATGTTTGAAGCCATTTAGTGCTTCAAAATTGCACCAGCTCGTGGAATGTCGACAAATTTGGGCACTTAAAAAATTTCCATTGGCGCTGTTTAAAATTGTTTTTTTTTTTTTAACCCTTGCACCCTATTTTTTAAGGGGTAAGGGTTAAAGTTGAGGGTTAATTTATTTGTTGTTGCATAGTATTTATAATTTTTATTTGTGTATTTTACATTTATTTGTATAATAATAATAAATAACTCCTAATTCTTGCCCTAACCTAAACTGAACTTGAACTCCTTAACCTAACGAAAAAACATTATAATGAATAATAATAAAAGAAGAAAGAAATAAAAGCTAAAAATGCTGAAATACCTAGCAACAAATGATGCAACAGATAATAGTTTTCTCTATTGGCTAATAAAAAGAACGCCTAAGCCCAAATATGCCAGAAATCGCTCAAAGACGTTTACGCTCAGGTGTGACTACACCTATACCAGGTAGCTCAATAACAATGAGACTAGTAGAACAGGATCAGCATTGTTCCCTGCCCGGTCACCTCTCACAGAGCTAGGTGCAGTGACCAGGCTTCTTCTGTGATGCAGTGCCTGATAAAATTGCAGGTTCATCACTACTGAACACATCGCCGCAACTGACCGGGGGGACAGATGCAGGAAACTGCTCAGTGACTTTTACATTTTTTTAAATAAAATTTTCAGTAGTTCTGAGATCAGCAATACAAGCAGAAATAAAATCTCTCTGGTACAAAGATTAATCCAAATGGTATCCAAAAATATATAGTTGAAGACATTTGTTTAATTATAGGCAAGTTAAATCATCAGTTATGACACCATAGAACCAATTTTCCATCAGGTATACATCTTCCTATCATGAGCCTGCACTTTTAACAGGCTCTGTGACAGAGTTGTGTAGGTGGCCATCTTACCTATGGCCTCCAGCATGACTCTCATTAAAACCTCAATCAGGTTGTAAATGGTGTCTGTCCTGTTGAAGGGATCTTTCTCTCTGGTTTTAAATGCTGTGTGCTTGTAATCATCGTAAAGGGGACATAGCAATGAAATCCTGACAGACGGTTTGAAATCTTACCTGCCGTGTGTTTTGGTTGCCGCTTGTGTGCTTTTCGAGGGATTTCCCTCGCATTTTGTTCTCATACCTTCATATACAGTGGAAGTAGGAAGGGCTTCCCCCTTTTTCGTTGCAAAGTGAAGAGAAACCTTACAGAGACTCATGTCAGTAAAAAGTTGACAAAGACTCTAACCCCTTTCACACACTAAAGATGTTTTTGGCAGCAGTTTGTCTTTTTTTTTTTTTTTTGTTTGACGACGGTTTTTGTAGAAATCACACACTTTCCCCAATCTCAGAAACAGT
>BLSH010552316.1:1727949-1739867 GCA_018402905.1 Glandirana rugosa | reverse complement strand
CCCCCCCCCCCCCCCCCGAGCAAAGTCACCCTGTCTCTTTGATGGTGAAGTTGCCAGATGCTGTTAGGGTAATGCTTTGGAATGCCCCACATGCACCAATGCTAGAGTACAGGAAAACCGGTACTGGCAGCTGGATGTACTCTGCTGCACAGTTCACATCACTCTGGTTGTGCTGAGAGCCACGGGCACACTCATCAACTCAGTTATGGAAGCAGGAGACACAGGCCAGGTGTATGTTGAACCATCCTTGGTTCTATACACTACAGTGGATTCAGTGACTACCATAACCCCTGACGTCACATCCAGCACACTGTCCGGAAGCCCCGGCCACATACACCCAGCCTGTGTCTCCCATGTGGCCGGGGCTTCCGAACGCTGCGTCGGATGTTATTCAATGGTCCCCTAAAAACGCAGATGTTTTTGAGCAGTATAGAGCGTCGTCGAGCTGTAACTAGAATGCGGGACCAACGCGTTCTGAGGCTGTAACGTTTTTGGCGCAGATGCCGCAAAACGCTCACTAATGCCGTACCGGTGTTGACCGGCATTTTTGACACCGTTTTCAGGTTAAAAAGTAGCAGTGGAATTTTTTATTATTTTTTAAAACTCCTATTTAAGCCGACGCTCACGAAGGCTCATTAACGCTGATGCAAAAGCCTTTTTTTTTGTTTGTTTTTTTTCCCCCTGACGTCGGACCTAACATTTTGCTTATTTTTAAACATACGCCCATGTGTATGAGGCCTTACGCTTTTTCAACCTCCCCTTTTTGCTGCGTTCACGTCTAGGAGCGTTTTTAAGAATTTTTTTTTTTTTTTAATGGAAATGCCTGTAAATGAAATGCTCCTAGATGCGAGTTACTGCGTTTAGGTACGTTCTAGTGGCGTTTACAACTGAACTTGCGTCCGCACCCATTTTTTTGCTTTCCAAAAAAAGCTTCTAAACTCAACTGCCTGGAAACGACCTTAAATTACCCCGTTTAAATGTACTGATAAGATAACATTAGATGAGTTCAGGGGCAGCTGGAAAAACGTCCAAATGTCCCTCAGTGTGCATGAGGCCTTAGGGCCAGTTCACACCATAGAATTGCAGTCCGGATGCGTTACGGATGCTTTTCTTCATGCACGTTTTTGGTGCATACCAGTGCATTTTTTAATGCAGTCCAGTGCAGTTTTTCACCCTTTTTGCTTTACCTAAAATAAGGACATGTGAGTTCCAGTGTGTTTTTGGTGCGTTTTTGATGCGTTTTACCACGTTCCAGTACAGTGAAGTGCAGAAAAAATGCAGCATGTTCTACTTTTTGTTTTTTTTTTCTGGAACTGGAACGCACTGGAACTGACTGCACTAGTGTGAACTATGCCATTGAAAACCATATAACCTACAATACACTCCATGCGTTTTTGATGTAGAAAAAAACGCACTGGACTGCATGTGGTGTGAACTGGCCCTCCAAAGTCCCAGAACTAGAGGAAACTGTTTTGTATCAACAAGTAAGATATATATTTTTTTATTTATTTTTGTTTACATGTATATCCTAAGCTAACAAACTTAAAAAAAAAAAAAAAATGCTAGTTTTGCTTTATGATCCATTTATGTAGTTTTATTTTTATGTTTTAGGTCATATTTGCAGCAGGAGCCCTTTTTAATGCTTTTTGGTTAATGGAAGCTGGTCGGCTGGTATTTGGGTGAGTTAGTAGAAAACAAGAAACATTGGGCCGTGTACTGTGTAAATCCATCATTTTTAAATGTACTTTACTTATATTGTATGGGGCAATTTTTCACACATTCTAATTTGAAAACTGCTTAAAGGAGAAGTATAGCCAAAGCTTGTTTGGCTGTATTTCTCCTGTGGATCACAGGAGTACAAACCCATACATGTTTTAAAACCCCCAAACCATAATATATTTTCTGAAAGCGGAGGCATCTGCACAACTGTTAATCAAATGGATCCTGGAAATGCTGAATTGCTTATTGCGTCTGGATTCAATATTCGCAGAGGAGATTAGGAAATTTACTTTTCCCCAAGCTCTTCCCACTCCCCATTCTGTAAGGGACGAAAGTACCAGAAACTATGGTGGGGATGTCGGGATTAGGTAAGGGGGCCGCCCTTTAAGACTACTCGGTTGAAAAAAAAACATGCCTGACTCCCAGCATGCACATGTGACACATGGACCAAAAATACAACCACAGTGCATTTTATGTGTTTATTCATTTCAATGCGTTTTTGATGGGCTTTTGAGAAGTGCACCAAAGATGCAGCATGCAGGAGTTTTTCAAAACGCACCACACCTGCAGCGCATTGGGGGTGAAAATAAATCTTTTTAATTGTGTTTTTTTTCTTGTGCTTATTGCAAGGTTAAAGCACTGCAAAAATGCATCATTGTGAAAGGGTCCTTAGGGCTTGTTCACACTTGACTAAACTTCTAACGCTTAACAAGCGATTCTTTAGCTTTTAGTATGGGTGTTTGGTGTTTTACAAGTGTTAATGATGAGTTTAAAAAAATGCTCCCCAAACACCCTATGGGCAGTTTAGAAGTGTTTTAAAAGTGTTCAGGCGTGCTTGAACCGCTCCACAAATGCCTATTCCGTTACAGGAAATAAACTATTCTTAATGCCCCGCAACTGCCTGCCAGAGCGTTTGCGATGCGTTACCATAGACTTGAATGCGATGCATTGAAAGGCTTCAAACGCCTCCTGATTCGACATGAGGCTTCAATTTTGAAGCAACGCTAACGATTCATGTTTTGATAGTGTGAACAGCACTGTGTGCTGTACATTGTATCATTTGCATAGGCGTTTTGAGGGTTGTTTTTAACACCTGCTTTTAATGTCAGTGTGAACTTGGCCTAAGACCCCTTTCACACTTGTGTGAGTTCTGCGAATTGCTCCCCATTATTTCCAATGAGTAACATTCATATCTGTACGACTTTGAAGTTGTGCCGACTTCAAAGTAGTCCCTGCATTATTTTGGCCCAACTTTGATGCAACTTGACGTCCATAGACTTCAATGTTAAGCCCTCAAAGTCGCATAAATCGCACCTGAATTATATAGATGCGTTTTCTGTACGACCAGGGATTCTCTAACTTTGAAGGGATTTCCTCTTGTTTACTGTTGTCACTGTAAGACAGGAAGTGAAGGGAAATCTCCCCAATGGAACACAATTGGATGGAAGAAAAAAAATCTGACGGGTTATAACACTCCATTACTTTAACCAAAAATAAAAAATTCATTTGGTTCTACTTTAACTTGAGCAAATCCTGTATTAAAAAAAAAAAAAAAAAATGCAAAAGGATCAACCGCTACAGCAACAACCAGTGCTGTCTAGAGTCCTTCAGAATCAGCCCTGAAAAGGACTGTCTCGGAGTTTTGCACAGACCTGTTGTAAACATGTATATTTAGTCTTGCGTAATATTGATCTTGTAGAGTTGGGGGATAGCGTTTTACCTGTATGCAGGAGTGGAAAACCTGCAGAGGTCTCTTGGCAGCTTTAGATTTAGAGACCTTTGCAGCAAAAGGACCAATAGCATCATGTAGCTGACTGTGTAGCTTGTCTGCTACCCACTGCGGTTAGTCCTTTAATTTCATTTTATCCACTGGGTTGCCAAAAGAAGAATTTTTATAGGGAACCATAGCATTTTTACAGTTATCAAAGATTGTGTGCATTTTGATACCACTTTCCATTTTTAGTGAAACTGAACAGTTATTTTGTTGGCTTTTTTTCAGGATTGGTGGGGAATCGCTTGCAGTTGCACAAAATACATATGCGGTCAGCTGGTTCAAAGGGAAGGAACTGAACTTGGTTTTTGGATTGCAGCTCAGTATGGCTAGAGTGGTGGGTAGCAGTGTGACTTTCAATCAGTACAGGCGGTCCCCTAGTTACAAACATCCAACTTACAAATGCAGGTAGATAACAGGAAGTGAGAGGAAATCTCACCCTAGGAAGGCAAATTCACTCCTGTAAGAGTTATTATGGGAAAAAGGTGTCTCCACTGATGCTTTATTGCCAATCCTTGTTTCCACAACAACGCAAAATTTTCCAAATCCAATGATCATTGAGACAGGAAGTCAGGTGAAATCTTCTGAACAGAAACATAGACAGCAAAACAAACATTATGGGGGTGTTAACCCTTCCCTATGCTATCCAAATAAATAAAAATATTTTTTTTGGCTGAAGCTACACTTAAAAAATGTACCTGTTCCGATTTACAAACAAATTCGACTTAAGAACAACTCAACAGTTCCTGTCTTGTTTATAACCTGGGACCGCCTTGTAATGTGGTGAGTGTGTACCTTCATCTAGAAATACGTATGTGTTTGGCGAAACTTTGTGTGCTTTGTAGTCCATTAATTTACTGTGCTGCTAGGCCTTAGTCCAAACACACCTTTTCATATGGCACACCATCAATAAAGCAAACCTGTGCTTATCCCATTCAGTTTATATGTCATGTATCAACCTCAGGCAATCAGAGGAAGCCTTGTATCCCTTGATAAAATGCCTCCTTTTGAATGGCTAAGCAGCGCTCGGCCCATCTCGACTTTGTTCGGGAACAGGACAGGAAGACCCCATACCACTGCTGATACACAGATCTGTATACTGTATGTAGCTTATGATGCTACACGGTTTATATGGCGCTCCCAGCAAGTGTATGGGACTTGGGCTTTAAGGAGTTAATCTTTGTTAGGCCTAAATAGACCAAGCCACTCCCTCACTCCCATTTTTCTGCAAAACCGCATCTGCACAAGAGGTGGCTTATTTAAAGTTTTTGAACGGTTTTGTATGAGTATTGGGGAAGCAAGGGGCCCTTTATTATCTCCTTTTGAACCTCTCAGTAGAGCTTGGAAATATGCACCTTTTAACTGTGATACCTCCTATTATGCGCAGATGAAAATGTAAGTGATTTTGAATAGCATTATTATACAAAATGGATTATTTAGCATCTATATATTATGCCTTATGAGCATAAGCGTATTCCCTGTGATTTCAATAGTTGTTCTGTTTCAGGGTAGCACAGTAAATATGAATGTCATGGGGCTGGTGTATGCTCGGATAAAGGACGCAATGGACTCTGCAGGTTACACAACACTCGGTGTAACTCTCATGATAGGTAATTCCTAATTATAAGAATTCGAGTGTCCATATTACACTAAACTATTGCTAAATATGATGTGCTGTGTTTTTTCCATTTACTAAAAAAAACCAAAACTACTAGTTGTGACCAGTGGTTGTTTTTAAACAACTAGTTTTATGTACAATTTACACATTAAAAGCACTAAAATGATGTTCCAAAAAAAAGAAGGGAGGACTGCTGTTCTTCTGTTGTCAGAGCTACAGTAGTGCATTCTGTGTTTTTTGTGTTAATGGAATAGAGAACAAATGAGACATGTATAGCAAGGAGTGGCACTACATCCAATTATGTTTCAGAGCAAAAAAGAGAAAAAAAAACGAAAAAAGGACTTTTAAAGTTGCCACAAGATTCCCAAATAGAAAAAGTGATCACAGATTAAGTTAAAAAGCATGTTTATTTATATACATTAAAATTGGTTTAATAAACTGGGAAGGAAAAAGATACCAAACATTAGTGTCGCATGAATACTTTTCTAAATTGCAAAATAGAAAGGTGCAAACCATGCTTGATACGCTGGGGACAGAGGATCGGGGAGCAGGACCGGCTGTCTTCTTTGTACCGCATGGCTGCCGTTATACACCTTAGACTGGGCCGCAATCTCCCTCACATTTTATAGTGGGAGATTTACATTTCTATTACACCGCATTGCCATAGTGCGCATTGGCTACACCCTTGTGCGGTTATTGCTAACCTGTTATCCAGCTTGCCTAATTTGGGTTTCACCTGTGCACTTTGGCCATTGCCGACCATTGGAAGATTCTCCTCAAATAGGGCTTGCAAGCGTCTTTCCAGAACCTACATGGTACTTTCTCTTCCTTTTTATCTTCACCCTGGCATTTTTGTGTTGCTTCCTGAGGGGGGCCTTGTGGCAGATCTCCGAATACCTCTTATGTCAACAGTATACAGTATTTGGATCGCCAGATGAAGATATAGGCAAAACGCATAGCGATCCTAGGCTGTCGACATCCATCAACCTTCTATTTTGGCCCTCCATACTCAAAGATTGTCTGTGTACCTTCTTCTGTTGGACACCACCGATGGCCCTTCACACGATGATTGATGTCGGACACCTTTCTATTTTCCAATTTGGAACAGTATTCATGCGACCCAAATGTTTTTTGTATCTTTTTCCTTCCCCGTTTATTGAACCAATTTTAATGTATATAAATAAACATGCTTTTTAACTTGCATAATCTGTGATCACTTTTTCTATTTGGGAATCTTGTGGCAACCTTTAAAAGTCCGTCTCTTCCCCCCCCCCCCTTTTTACTCACTGATCTGGAGCGCGGAAATCTCCCGCTAGCAGACATTAGGTCGCCGCCTCCCGGGCTTAGATCTTCCCCGCAGCATAATCTCCAAAACATACCTTGTATGAGGGTACATTTGGGGGTATTCTCTTTGGTCAGCGCCGTCACATGGGCGACGCCAACCTGTCACCACAGGCGAGGAGGAGAGCAAGCTGCGGGGGATTTGAAATCCCCGGACCGGTACAGCTGCCATATGATCAGTCAGTGCGGGGGATCGCCATACTCCAGGTTAGCGGGCCTGGGTGCAATGGGAAGAGGGTCCAGTGTAAGTTCATCTTACAGAATTTCTGTAAAGGTGAACTTACACTTTAAAGTACACTTTCAAATGTTTTTTTTTTCTTTTTTTTAACTGGGTATTCATGTCTCCTGTGTCATTTGTTTGCCTTACTGTGTAATGATGAGCTCATGTTGTGGCTGCAGTTTGTAGTGTCTGATCAATTCCCCTATGTCCATGTATTCATTCACCTAGCTTGTCTCCATTTGCTGAAGGGACAGGCAACAACTTGTTTCAGGTTACACAGCATCCAGTTCTTGCCTAGCTATTTAGTCTGTGCTGTAACACAGATGTGGGAGTGCTAATGTGATGAACACGTTTCTTTCAGCATGGTGATCTCTCTGTGATTGATCTGCCTTTTTGTGGCTGTGTCAAATCGAATTGCTTCAATTGCACCAGTGTTAGACCAAGAGAACCAGGGATTGTGGAATATGTGGTTTTTACACTGGAAGGTTCTGTTTTTTGACTACAGAGGTCATACTTTAACCTGTGCAGTGCCCTGCCACATGTTTGAACAGAGGTCTGAAACTGGAATGTGAAGATTTACTATACTATATGCAACAAATGACACCATGAAACCATATGATCAGTGGACATCTTATGTAAGTGGAAAACACAAGGTGCATGTAGGAAGGCATAAATACCTTTAAATAGGAACACCCCCCCCCCCCCCCTATCCTAAATATTGCAACAAAGATTATTACAGATACCTATTGATAATTGCAGCCATTTTTATTCTTTGTATACCTAATTTTTCTTTTCCTCCCCATTATTTTCATGATGCCCAGTTTTCACTAAGGGTAGATGAGTCAATTTCCCTTTATTTCATGGAACTCTGCCCAGAACTCTGGTTCTGCCTCCTAGAACATGTGACAAGAACTTCCCAGGATGCACCTATGAGGCTAGGGTTATATCGCCTATGCCTCACTCAAGTGGAAATACAGGAATAAGAAGTAAAAGAAAAAAATATTTAATAAATGTAAGATGATTAAGTGATAGCATGAAGAGCTATATGATAATTAGATTTTTAGTGAAAGGGGGGTGGGGGTGAGCCTGATTTTTAAGGGTTATTTGCAGCTGGAATTAAGGCACAAAGTAAGCTTGAGATCTGCTGTTACAGCTGATTTGGTTTACTTTTTATATATTGTATGAAAAAAAGCATTAAATGTATTTTTGACACTGTAGAAATCTGAAGTAATTACCAAAGATGGAGCCTCTTACAGTAGCTCTCACTTATATGCTGGAACGTTGGCTGTCAAGCTAAAAAGCCTAGTACTATCAGGGAAGCACTTGGGTGCAGCAGGGAATACAGCATTATTTTACAGAAATGTCCTAGAGCAGGGGTCTCCAAACTCTCTAAACAAAGGGCCAGTTTATTGTCCTTCGGACTGTGACCTGTGGGAGTGGAAACTTTCCTGTCATCATTGGTAGAGTAGAAATCACCACATTTGGTATTGGGGGGGGGAAGAATAGTGCCCCATCATTGCTACCATAGGAAGGAACAATGCCCCATTATTGGTGTCAGTGAGAGTAATTGTGTCTCATTGTTGGTGTCGGATGGCAGAATAGTGTCTTGTATCAGTGGGAGGAATAGTGCCTCAAGGGCCAGATAAATGCAAGCAAAAGGCTGCAGTTTGGAGACCACTGTCCTAGAAGTTTCACGGAATAGAGCAGAAGGTCTGCAGGTGAGTAGAATAATGCAAGCAACTTAATGAATTGTTGTTCAATTAAAGAGCGCCACGATTTATGGGTAACAAAAAGAAGGAACTTTGTCTCCAGTGTTTTTATTGCTCTGTTTTTACTTGTGTCCCCCCTACCCCCTTTTTATTTTTCCCAGGTGGAATAACATGTGTTTTCTCATTGATCTGTGCTCTTGTACTTGGATATCTGGATAAGCGAGCAGAAAAAATACTGAATAAAGAACAAGGAAAAACAGGTATATAAAGTTCAGTTTAAACAAAGTAGACTGAAGTTTTTTACCATGTGTAAAGTCTAACTCAAGCTTTCTGTCACTTTTAAAGTGGTTGTCAAGTCAGGACAACCACTTTAACCTACAGGTAAGCCTATAATAAGGCTTACCTGTAGGTACCATGCATATCGCCCAAACCTGTACGGTTTAGGAGATGTACAGTGTCAATGCATGTGCCGACATCATCCGCACATGCGCAGTGCTGAAACGGCCCGGCTGGGCTGTCCACTAAGTGTGCCGTAAATGACGGCTTCTTTGCGCATGTGCGGGAGTACCGCCAGTGCGGCTCCTGCCAATCATAGCGCTGAAGTCCACGCTGTGATTGGTAGGAGCCCGGGATCCTGGAAAATGACGCAGATAGCATGTCGCCAGTCACAGCGGTGCTCGAGGACCGCTGCTACAGCGTCGATCTAAGGTAAGCATGTCATAATGCGCTAGTATGTGATGCATACTAGCTCATTATGCCTTTCTCTTACAGTTTTTTTTTTTTAAAGACTTGACAACCACTTTTTAAAGTAAATTGAGCCAAGCTGGTCCAAACGATTGCCTTCACATACAAATGTGCCCTCTGTGAGGGCTGTAGAAACTATATGCAGCATCAGTTACATACAGTACACGGCATTGTTCTGGGGAGCGGGAACACAGTTCTGTATACTGTATGTAGCTGATGCTACATACAGTTTAGTGCTCATGGTGATCACATCTGTTAGTGAAGGTAATAGTTTAGAAAAGCTTAGCCCAAACATACTATTTTAAAGTGACAGAAAGCTGGAGGTAGGCTTTAAACCCATAAAGTAAATTTAAAGCCACATCAGAGGATGACATTGCATAACTTTTTAATGATATAGATAGATATTACATTTGCGAAGTTAAACTGTTTGACGGTCCTCTGCTATGACAGAAACTCTGCTCTGTGTCCAGTAGTTCTTGTATAATTGCCCCCTTTTTTTTTTCTAGGTGAAGTCATCAAACTGACTGACGTCAAGGACTTTTCCCTCAGTCTCTGGCTAATATTTTTGATATGTGTTTGCTACTATGTTGCTGTGTTTCCTTTTATTGGTCTTGGCAAGTAAGTGCACAAGTAGTAGTTTTATTCTATATTCATATTCTATAAATCCCTTGCTGACATTCTAAATATTAAACCTGATTTATCATTCTACAGGGATAGATTTTTTTTCTATGACAACTGTTGTAATCTAAATAAACAAAAAAAAGCAACATGATAAATTATATGTGCATATGATCCCAACAGTCAGGGGGATCATATGCACTTCTAATTTATAGCGCTGCTTTTTTTTTTTTTTTTTTTTTTTTTTTTTTTTAAGCGTAACTACACCTTTTTAAAAATGAAGGATTTTTTTTTATCAACCTATGCGTTTATTCTGCAATTAAACCCCTCTCCCTGCCCTTCAGGGTTTGTGTACACTGAGCCACACATGCTCAGCTCAGTGCATGTTTACAGTACTGCTCAGTGCTATGACAATGTGACTCCTGTGCGGCTATGACTGATGGGAGCACCTACAGCGCAGCTCTGAAGATCTCTTACCAGACAAGCCTACAATGTTTACCTGCACATTATGACTAAAATCTGGAACCTATTCTAACAAAATAAAATAGAGGTTTAATTCTGCTTTAAAAGCTCCAAGGCTTTCAGTCCTATCCTTGTTTCAGAGCTTAGTAAGTCACCAAACTGAAACATGTATGCAGCCAGTTAAGCTTAGACTTCTGACCTACATTTTTTTTTTTCTGCGTCGGTGACTCACCAGTTAGGGTACCAAGGATATTGCAGCCCTGCAGCTTCCCTTTTTCGGAAAATCCGTCCTCATTGTATTTGAAAGAATGTGAATATTTGTTTTTCATGTATAACCGCTGCCTTGATTATGAAAGTTTCCGAATATGCTGTGTAATTTTAGGTTTTCTCTGAATGAACCTGACAGGTTAGGTGGGCATTGGTGTGTCATGGGCCAGTTGAAGATTACTATTTGCTCTGTTCAGTGACCTGACCTTCCACTGAGTTCCTGGGAATGTATAACTTGGTGAAAAAAGAGCCCCTGCCATTTGTTGATCGTCAGAGCCTATAATGGCCATACAAGCTTTGCCATTTGACAGCTGCACATATTAGTGATGACTAACTTTCTCTTATGTATAACTTACTACCTGACATCTTTTATATTATGTTTTGTATGTCAACCTCCTCGATTACATTGTTAACATATGTTGTAATTATTATTCTTATATTTGTTTTGTACTTACCCTTCCAATAAAACTTTTTGTAAACAAAAAAAAAAAAGAAATAATTATGCTGTCTGCATACCCCAAATTTAGGCTTTTTCAAAATCAAAAACAACTGAATGGATCAAAGTAACTTACCACTAACCATTTATATAACTTCACCGTGTTGTATTTATCATTTGAAGAAAAAAAAAAAAAAGCCAAAACATCCTAGAATCTCTAGGGTCGCCCTCTTTATACATGGATTTCAAAGAGGCCTGGGGTTTCCCAATGTCTCCAAATACTATCTGGCTGCCCAGATCTCTCAATTAACCCTGCTTCACGCCACGTCCAATGTTCACTTATGGGTGTTTGGAGCTTCCAAAGTGCGCTCCTTTTTGTACAGGTGCTTTTACGGCTCCCACAGAAGCTGGGTTCTGCAGCCTTAAGCCCATTAATGCCGCATAGCCTGAAGCTATGGGTCTCAGTCAGGTACTCGAGCTTCCTCATTTCTCCCTTCCTACCCTTGCTGCCTATTACCAAGAACCTCTTGTTTCCCTCTGGCCTTGACCAGTCTCAAGCGTTTGTTTGGTGGACCTCCCGTTGCCTTATTCATGTACAAAATTTTCTGACTCCCTTTTGTGAGTCATACTGCTTCCCAGTTGGAGTGTTTTTTTTCTTCCTCCAGCTTCATCACTGGATAGCATCTCTCCAGCGTTCCTCTTACACGTTCTAGAAAACCATTTTTTAACATATGTCTGCGCTCCCCAGGACTTATCTTCACTCTCTACGTGTGCTTGAATCGCCGATCATCTCTTCACTTATGTGTTTCAGTGGGAACGAGATTCGGGTACGGAGATTGACCCTTTTGGAATGGAGCAAGGCTTGGTCTTCTGTTGCCAAATGTTGCTTTAATACTGCCATCTTAGAGGGGGCGTATAAAGTATTGTTATGATGGCATTGGGTTCCGGCCCATATTGCCCATGATAACCCGACCTTAACAGGTGTCTTAGGTGATCCTGGGTCTCTAACTCCC
>BLSH010552316.1:1695993-1707772 GCA_018402905.1 Glandirana rugosa | reverse complement strand
CTGGTACAATATTAGTTGGCGTTTTGTGGCGTCGGCGTCAAATGCCAAAATGTTACAGGCTCAGAACGCGATGGTCGTGGGTTCTACTTTCAGCACACTAACGCCGACGCCGTCTACAGCTCAAAAACGCCGACGTTTTTATGGGGCCATTGACTAACATGGAGAGCTGCAGAAAACGTCGGCGTCAAAAAACGTCCGTGTGTATGAGGCCTTAGGAGTAAAGTGACTTGGCTTAATATAAGGGATATACACCAGGAAGATGAGATTCGTTTTGAAGATGGCACATGTAAAGCTGTAACGATCACAGCACAATGTTATTGCGCCTGGACTTTGCTAGGTTTTCTGCTGACTGGCGGAGAAATTAGGGCTTCTGTTTAAAATGTAGGTGCGGTTTTCTTTGCAGGACGCCTTTTTTTTTTTTTTTTTTTTCCTGAGAGCCATTAACCAGTTTTCAGTGAAACGTGACCAGCATATTTGTGACATGTCAAATGTGCCTTTCTGTAATTTGTGTTGTGGGGATTTTGATGAATTACTGAGGGCCCATGCAAACTTAAGCAATCTGTTGCGATGCATTAACGCACATTGTTTTAAGGCAGCCCATTTGTTACAATGTACAATGTATCACAGTGGATTAAAGAATGCATATGGTTTTTTATTTTTGGGTATGGTATTTCCGCTGTGTGCTTTGCACTCCACGGTACAGTGATGTGTGTGTGTGTGTGTGTGTGTGTGTGTGTGTGTGTGTCTTGCTGCTTATTGCCACAACCTGCAAGTGTGAGTGTCAATAGTAAAATAAGTTGTATATGCAGTAAAGCATGCTTGTTATACTCCCTGTGCAACTTGAGGTAATCCTGTGCATTGCGTAAAAAGGCTGTTTGATCCTATCTTTCCTGATCCTCCCCTTCCACTGTCCCCAATCCATCTGCTGTTATTACAGAGCCTTGGGGGCACTATGCACATACTCAGTTTGATTTGTATTGCTAGAACCTTTTTTTTTTTTTTTTTTTTGTTTTTGGGAGGGTGCATTTGATCAGCACCATCCAGACAGAAGGTCAGGGGTCATGCAGCCTCATAGGACAGTCGTAGTAGAATGAAAACTCCTACAAGCTTTAACCATACACTGATCGAAGTCACAAGACTGCTAGATCACTGCTGAGAAAACGTATTTAGCCATTTATATTAACTAAAATGCATTTCCATGTTCTGTGGGAGACCGGATATAGTGAATGCAGCATCCTGAGTTTAGTAACCCTTTCAGACTGCAATTTTGATTGTGGAACAGAACTAAAAAAAAGATCAAACAAAACAAACACCCCAAAAAACGATGGGTTCTTTTTTCTGCTATCAGCATTACAAAGAAGCAGTAGTACATATTGACATTGTATGTAATACTCTATTATGGTTACGTTCTATATCTTTGAAAAGTTTATAAGGATGTGTGTAATTTTCCAGTTCCTGCTCTTTGGTGTAATGGGTTTGATCGGAATGCCAGTCATATAGGAAAAAGAAAAAAAGTGGGGCATTGTAGATAAATATTTAGAGCAGGTGGTTCTCAACCCTGTCCTCAAGTACCTCCAACAGGCCGTGTTTTGGGAATTTCTCTTGGATAAAATAGCTGTCCAAAATACCAAGCCATTGACTCTGATTTAAAGCACCTGTGCAAGATGAAGGAAAACCTGCAAACATGGCCTTTTGGGGGTAATTTGAGGACAGGGTTGAGAACCACTGATTTTAGAGCACGGTTAAGGTGTTATTCAGGCAAAACCCACTAAGTCTAAACCTCTTCCCAATCTCATTCTAAGCCTATTCAATATATTCTGTAAAAGGAAAGCTATCTATACTTGCCTATTCTGAAGTTGGCTCCTCTGGTCCAGGCACATGATTGGGTCCCAGCGCTGGCTCCAGTGTAGAGGAGGGACAGCCGACAACGGATGCCCCATAGTAAACCTATGGGTGATGTAATTGCCCAGGTTCTTAAGCTGTTGGCGATTTTCTCCTCTACACTGGAGCCGCCGCTAGAGAGCTCGTGTGACAGGATTGACTTCAGAATAGGCAACTATAGACTTCTTTTCTTTTACAGGGTAGATAGACTAGCATAGAATATGGGTGGGAACAGCAGGTGTAGGCTTAAGTCGGCCATAGATGGATCGAATCTCAGTTAAGCAAGGAGCAGCCAGGATTCAATCCATCTATGGGAAAGCTTGTTGTTCTGAAGTCGGTTGACTTCAATACAACCAGCCTGTTTGATTTTTTGCATGCGATTACTGCCAGCAGCTATGGCCACTATCTGTGGTTGTGTTCTGCCTCCCGTAGTGCCATAGAGTCCTGTTGGCAGGGAACTATGGGAGGGAGATTTCCCCATCAACACTAATTGTGTTAGACCCATTTCACACTTCTGTGACTTGTCCTGCGACTTGGGACTGCAAAGTTGCATGACAAGTCGTTCCTCATGATTTTCAATGAGTACCATTCATATCTGTGCGACTTCAAGGTAGTTCCTGCACTACTTAGGTGCGATTAAGTGTAGACCTCAGGATTAGACAGGCATTGCTGCAAGTCACATTAAAATCGTGATAAAATTGCGTGACTTTCAAGTCACACAAGTGTAAAAGGGGCCTAAATGGAGAAATCAAATGATTTTCTTTCCAGCAACCCGTGGCGACAGGAAAGAAAATTGCATCTATGGCTTGCTTTTTTACTTGAACGAATTAGTTTATGAAAAAAAATGTATTAATAAAGAATCTCATCTGGTGTCCACATAAAACATTTTTTATAGTTAAAACAAAAGTTCCTCTTGAACATTAATAACTTTCACACTTTTGCTATACTTGTTCTTAGCTGAAATTCTTGGCTGCAATATATTTTATTTTGTAACCATTGCTCATTAAACTCAGGGAGATTTCTTGGTTGGAATGATCTTCAAAGTTTCTAACTACTTTGGCTAACTAGTACTTTATGATTTTTTTTTTTTTTTAAACCTATTTTTATACGATGATTAATTTGTATTTCTAAAAAAATGTTACATTTTACTGAAATCGCACTTTTGTCTGTTTTTGATTAAATAAAATATCTACAAAAGAAATAAAATTGTATTGTCCTTTTTCTTAAATGCACAATGCCAGTTGAATACTGTTTTTCCCTAGCCTGACCATGTTTGTTCTGTTATTCACCAAGAGATATGTTATTTATAGGGCTGAGAAAGCTCGACTGAGGCGGGAGAATTCAGAAAGTAGGCTTCGTCCACTGAGTGCTTTTGCTTTGAGGGTTAGATATTTGTCCAGACTTGGAGCAAAGGTATGTATGACTGTCTATAACCTTATAGTAGCCTAATAAAGGAGTATTTACCTGCACTTTACTATGTGGTTAATCAGTAATTTATGAATTCTTTCTGTTTCCAGCATTGATTCCCTGCTGGGGCCCTTAAAGCGGCGTCCCACTGTTTTTTGTAAGTTTATTAAGTCAGCGGCTACGAAAAGTTTAGCTGCTGACTTTTAATAAACACACTCACCTGTCCCATGGTCTAGTGATGTGGCCGCCCGAAGCCTTGCTCCTCTCCCCCTCCTCTCCAGTGCCGCCATAGCAACTGTGGGCACCCAGCCGTGACAGCTAGTGGTGCTGCACTCCGTGATTGGTCCCGAAGTCTCCTAGGACCTGTCCTGTGTCCCAGAAGACTTTGGTAGGGAGGAGGAGACCTTCCACTTCTGCTCACCTAAGGCGATCGGAATGGTAGTGGCTGCGAGCACCTGTCAAAATCGGGTACCCGCACCCCCCCTCCTCAAAAGTTCCATTTCACCATCAGGAGCTGGGGAGGAGGTCTTTAATTGGAACTTCCACTTTTGAGTGGAACTCTGCTTTAAGAACTAGCCTAAACTGTGTTTGCAAACATGTCAATCTGGCTGTTACAGCCCAATGGCTATATGTCTAAAATGTGTCCATATACAAGGTGAATCAGATTCTGTAAGGTTAATATGGACCAGCTATAGTGGTAAGAAAGGCCACACTAGGGTTTTTTTTTTAGCTGCAGTAGTTTGCTATTTAAATTCAATGTGGCGGTTATCTGGTGGTGATATTTTTGAGACTTGGATTATCTGGCAGTAGGTTAAAAATGGCAATGTATTTCTCATTTCTCACTGGATTCAAAGACCTTTGGGTTTACTGCCGCCTACAAGAGGATTTGGACACTGACCAAAAAAAAAAACAGCTCTTATAGCCATTTCCATTCCCAGCATGCCTCAGTATTTTGCTAGTGGCTTAAGAGGGTGTTTTTCTTTCTTTTCTTTTCTTTCCTTCTTTCTTTCCTTCTTTCTTTCCTTCTTTCTTTCCTTCTTTCTTTCCTTCTTTCCTTCTTTCTTTCCTTCTTTCTTTCTTTCCTTCTTTCTTTCCTTCTTTCTTTCCTTCTTTCTTTCCTTCTTTCTTTCCTTCTTTCTTTCCTTCTTTCTTTTCTTTTCTTTTCTTTTCTTTCTTTCTTTCTTTTCCCTACTCCCTCATCACTTGAACTTGTCTCTAGTAGCATCTGTTTGGATTGGCGTATCCTCAGCAATGGCTTTGGCTGTCCTACCCAGACCCCTCTGGACTGGACAATTGTAGGACTATCCTGCAATGTGTCCTTAGCACACTGGGCTCTGCATTGTGGTGCTTTCCAGACTTTAAAGTGGTTGTCAACCCTGGACAACCACTTTTACCTACAGGTAAGCCTATAATAAGGCTTACCTGTTGGTACCGTGAATATCTCCTAAACTTGCAGTGTTTAGGAGATATTCACGGTATACGCTTGTGCCAATGTCATCGGCGCAAGTGCGCTGAAGAAACGGTCCGCTTGGTGCCGTTACTACAGGGCCATGTCATTAATGGTGGCTCCCGCACGCATGCGCGTGTGTGACGTCACCGCGGCTCCGGCCAATCACAGCGCACCTGGAAGTAACAACAGGACAAAGATGTTGGCCCTGTACTCGGAGTGCTGACTTCGATACAGGGCTTCGTTCTAAGGCAAGTATTTTATAATGAGCTAGTATGCGATGCATACTAGCTCATTATGCCTTTCTCTTGCAGGGTTTTTTTTTTTTTTTTTTTTTGTTTTTTTTTGTTTTTTTTTTTTTATTATTCAGAAGGTTTACAACCTTTTTTTAATGTACTGTTAGGAGCAGAGCACTTTCCGTGGCACAGCTCCTGGTGCGACCCAGTCTCTGAAGACTCACTTTGTGAGTAGCCAGTGTGGGCCAAGCACCGGGGGTTATTTGGGAATGGGACCATTTTTTGTCCGTTTATCTGTGGGCATTCCAGTGATTTTCAAAGCTCTGGATTGGCCCAGGTGAATGTGATACTTAGACCTGATTGGCCTCTGCACCCTGAGGGTTTACCAGGGTGCTGGCTCCTGTGTTCACATTGCTCTTCTCCCAGCACATTCACATTGTAGGAGAGCTGGACAAATTCTTGTTGACGGAACAGTTGATTCAGGTTCTCGCTGACAACCTGATAAGGACAGTTCAGACCTTTTTTAACTTAAATAAATATATATATACACACACACACAATATAAAATAAATTTTTTCTAACACCCTAGAGAATAAAATGGCGGTCATTGCAAAACTTTGTCACACCATATTTGCGCAGCAGTCTTTCAAGCATGCTTTTTTTTTTTTAAGTTCAGTTTTTTTTTTTAGTTAAATAAGAAATCCGTAAAGTTAAGCCAATTTTTTTTCCCTATTGTGAAAGATAATGTTACACCGAGTAAAATGATACCCAACAAACATGTCATGCTTCAAAATTGCGTCCGCTCGCGGAATGGTGGAAAACTTTGCAACTTAAAAATCTCCATTGGCGGCATTTTAAAAAATTCTACAGGTTAGCCGTTTTGAGTTAGAGGAGGTCTATTGCTAGAATTATTGCTCTCGCTCGAATGATCGCGGCGATACCTCACGTGTGGTTTGAACACCGGTTTCATATGTGGGCGGGACTTGTGTATGCATTTGCTTCTGCATGCGAGCTCGGCGGAACGGAGCGCTATACATTTTTTTTAACATTTATTTTGCTTTTTATTTTTACACTGTTCTTCTTTTTAAAAAAAATGTAAAAAAAAAAATATAAACATTCCTTGTAATAGAAAAAAAGCATGCCAGGACCTCTTAAATGTGAGATCTGGGGCCAAAAAGACCTCAGATCTCATATTTACAGTAAAATGCAAAAAAAAAAAAAAAATGATTTGAAAAAAATGACAGTCCAAAAAAAAAAAAAAAATTGGGCCCTTTAGGACCGTTGGGCGGTAGTGACTTCTGGCGTCATTTCCGCCCGGCCGTATTATGGAGCCGAGTGGCTCACGGACACTGGGGGGGGGGTCCGATCATCTCCGCCGCTGCCGACGGGTCCGGTAAGCGGCGGAGATGACGGGAAAGCGGCGGGGGCACCTCTCCCGCCACTGATAAAAGTGATCTCGCGGCGAATCCGCAGCTAGGACTATTATCTGACGGAGAATCGCCAGTAGAGAAAAAAAACCGTATCTGAATTGCCATATACCATTCAGATATCACCACTCAAAACTGAAGAACGTCATATGACGACCGGCGGTACGGAAGTGGTTAAAGTGACTACTTTTGGAGTATTTGGGTCTTATCCTGGACCCAAACAAACTGCTAACTCTCCACTCCCAGACCTGAATGCTTTAGTACTCTTCTTCTTTGAGAGTCCTGGGGCTGATGGTAGCCGCCTACTATTTGGACTCCAGACTCCTACAACTCAACAGCCTGTTACTGTGGGACAAATCTCTAGACAAAGCGATTCATCTGACACCGAGGTCCAGGTTGTTTCTGGGCTGCTGGCTCAGGAATCCAGCTCTGGATATGGTCAAATCCTTCCTCATAATGTGCCAGCCTAAAGGGCCATGAAGGAGTCCTAGAGATCTTGTTGATACATGGGACTTGGTCTCCTGATCAACATTGGATCCTTCCAGCTCTCTCCATGAAACAAGTTATCTGCACACCCAGTTACTGTTTTACATAATTGTTGAAAGGTTAAATGTTTCTGTACCTCTAACAAAGTTGGCTGCATGCCTGGATTTTGTTTATAGTTTTGTTGATAAGTTGAATATACCTGTGCATGATGTGATTTGGATGTAAAGTTTATCCCACCCTGTGTGTCTATGCCAACAAGGAGGGGAATTGTCTCCAAAAATATATACTTGTGTGTGCTTTAAATACAGTTTTATTCTGTTATCCACCCTACATTGAGTTATGGCTAATATCTGGGTGTTCTGAGGGATCTTGAATTGTGCTTGTACCGGGCAAGAGAAGCTAATACTGACACACATACTCAAGAGTACTGGGTTTGTCACACCTACATTATTGAAAACTTTGAACTCTATACTTCTGCAAGGTCTACCAACACACATGGGAGGCATACTTCATTTTAGTGTGAGAAAAGCTTTCATCACAGGAAATACCCAGTGGAATGAATCCTGACCTTGCAATTAGGGCTGGATCTGCATTTAGCCCTGAGAATTATCAAGAGTCACATCTTGGAACTTGTGATCTTGTTCCAAAGATTGCTAGCTTTCCGTGCTTCAGTTAAGACCTTTTTTTTGCAGGGCATTTCTCATGTAGCTCCCCCTGTGTGAGCACCTGAATCTCTAAGATCTGAATTTGGTTCTCTCGGCACTCCAAAAACCACCTTTTGCATCTCTCAACCATATCCCCATTTCTACTCTTATTCAAAATGTCATCTTGTTGCAGTGAGACATGTATCTGAGCTGGCAACTTTGTCCTGTAAAGAACCCTTTCTGGTCTTTACAAGGCATTGCACCTTCCTTCCTAAGGTGTTTTTCGGCTTTTCGCCTCAACCAGGACTTTGTTTTTCTGTCCCTCTGTCCACCAGTGCATTAGGAGATTTCGGTTCATTGCCTGGATGTAGTTTGTGCTGTTCAGTTTATCTCACAGCCAGTGCTTCCATTAGAGAAACTGATTGTCATTCTTGATGGTCCCTGTAAAAGAGAACCAGGTTTTTTTTCCACCATTTCTCAGTGGCTTAGGCAGTTCATTCATATTTGTGGTCTAAATCGGGGACCTCCAAACTACGGCCCTCCAACTGTTGCAGAACTACATGTCCCATGAGGCATTGTAAAACTCTGACGTTCACAGATATGACTAGGTAATTGGAAATAGGCAATGGGAATTGTAGTTCCTGAACAACTGGAGGGCCATAGTTTGGAGACCACAGGTCTAAAGGACAGGGTTCCACCCCATACAGTTAAGTGACCTACTAGATCTGTCGGTGCCTCCTGGACTTTTCAGCTTTAGGGAAACGTTTCCCAGATTTGAAAGGCTGCCACCTGGTCTTCTGTGCACATGTTCTCGAAGTTTTACTAGGTGGACTTACAAGCATCATTTGGTGCCAGCCTTGTGTAAGATGTCTTCAGTCAACTCTTTTACACTGCAGGCAGCCCCTGTTCTGTTTTATTTGCTTTATGGGCCTGTTTTTGTTACTGTTGTCCACCCCTCAGTTGCAAATTCCAAAATCCACTGTCTCTGAATATTTAGAATTTAATTTTTTTTTTTTCCTTCATTGAGGAACACATGTCCAACTCTTGTGTCTGATCTCGCTTTTAGTATTGCTTGCTACAAAGCTGAGGTATGCTGGGAGTGGAAGAAGTTATACTTGCTGGTCATTTTGTTTTCTTTGTCGGTGTCCAAATTATCCAATAGGTGGCACTATAAGCCAGTTATATCTGAATCATGTGCCCCTCTTCAAAATGGATTTTACAGCAAGTTCAAAGATCCATTACTTGCTACGTCTAGTCTTCTTTGTCTCGAACAGTCTTAATGCATGAAGAAGAATTAAGGAAAAAGAAGCCATTTCCTCTTCCTCAGCATTCAGTGCTGCTAGTAGTATTGGCAGACACAGCATGCCTTTTCATAGACAAACAATTAACTTCTAAGAGCAAGGACACTGATGACATATTTGACTGCTTGTGTTTTTGTTTTGTTTTCCATCAGCAACTTTGCATACAATTTTCTTCCAGTCTTTAATACTGAAGCAAATCTGAGGCTGGGTTCACACCCATATGTATTGAATGCGGCTTAACCGCATCCAATTCACAGGACACTTGAAAACACATTGTTTTCAAGGTGTCCGGTTCACATATGTCCGCTGCATTCGCACTCCGCATTGCACAGAAAACGTGTGCATTTTCTGTGCAATGCGGTGCGAATTTCCAGCCCGTTGTGTTCAATGGGAGCGCATCTAACACAGAGATGCACTCCGCACTGAACGGGGATATTTTCCCCTGCTCGCGGGCCCCTCCCCCCGCAGCTGCTGCGCTGTGAGAACGGACAGGAGCCGCCGAAAGGCGGCTCTGCCCCTTGACAGCAGACGGGCTGGAATTCGCACCGGACTGGTGTGAATCCAGCCTTAAATCGAAGAAACATTTTAGTCCATAAGTATCCTTTTTAAAAAGCTTTAGGGAAATTACTATTTAATTGCACATTTTTAAAATCTTACCAAAAAAAAAAAATTTGAATGCCCAGTTCTCAAAGTAGGATCCCTAAGCATCTAAAAACAAAGTTCATTCAATTTTAAGGGCCTATATAAAGCAGTGAAAGCAATATTGACCAAGCATTCATTGCAGATTTATCTTCCGGATACATATTCAGTTGGTGATTGATTCACCTCCCGCAAATGTTTGCTGAATGACACCTTCCTGACTTTATAATTATGTCAGTGATGTTTCATATTATATATAGATAGTATTTATTTATTTTTTTTAATACTATTCATCATAGGTTGACCGAGAGGAAAGCGGGCAAATTAAATTTTTCTGTGGCATAGTTGCCACTTTAACCTCCACAAGGCAAGAAATGTTCATTTTGGTCCTCCAGACACTCTCCAGCCAAAACTGGAGTTCCTTCTTTTTTTTTTTTTTTTTTTCAAAAGTGTGAATAGGTATTTGGATGTCTGACAGTCCTCACCAGGAAAAGTGGACATTCCCCCAACAGACAGAACAGATGCAGTGCTAATTTTTCATTTTACTGTGTTGCTTTTGAAAAGATTTTCACCCACTTCCTTCCTGTTTGGGTGACCTATTGTGATGACCTGGTAAATATTCCTAGAGAAAACGGTCCCAGTAGTGAAAAGCTGGCAATGATGAAAAAAAAAAAAAAAACTTCCCTACTCAAACACTAACATGTATTTGGGATTCCACCTTGATATGAAATTCAATTTTCAAAAATTTGACAGGCACCGAATTATATACAGTTCATTTAGCAGAAAAACCTTTTTTTTTTTTTTTTTTTTGCGGTTAGACCCTCTATAAATATCTCGCATATTTTGTATTTCTAATGCATTTTTTTTTCTTTCTGTCTTTCACAGCTGCCAGATCATTACTGCACCCACTTGTCATCTTTGGCTCACAGAAGTGTCCTGAAATAAGTGCATGCGTTACTACAAGTTGTTTTATCTTGGAAAGATTGGTTTGCTGTGAAATCAGTTTAGTATGTGCCTAATGGATCACAATAACCTTCTGTATGAAGTCAGGGCAGTGTTAAACATTGACCATGTTTAATATGTGGGACAGTTTTTTTTTTTTACTGCAATTGTGAGTCCCTAGAAAGAAAACACTATACGGACTGCCCTTGCATATTGGAATCACCTTAGTTATGACACCAGCAAATAAATCCTAACATCAGCAGGTATGATACTGGAGTATTGTTGGGAAATGCCTGTGCACGAGTGAGATAAAGTAACTGAACTGCATTCAGATGGTTTTAGTGCTAGCCATACATGAGTTGATTTTTTTTTTTTTTTTTTTTAACCCTTTTTTGATGAAATGTATAGCCAAGTTCTTCATGCATATATACACCAATGGGTAAAGGCCAACTAATAACATGCTCATTGAGCAAAAATTAATTTACATTGCTGGCTTGATCATTTATGCTTCAATGAGAGCCATTAAAGGCCATTTAGTGGAAGCGTACATTCATAGTCCTTGCTGCTGTTAGATGTCTGATTCTAGTCTTTAAATAATGACATCCTATCCAGCTGCAACTGGTGCCACCACCACTCTTTAAAGCCCAACTCCACTTTTGATGTCACTTTTAAATGGTTTGTTTAGGCCAACCTGAATAAAAACAAAATGTTCTTTAATTGGCTGAGGTGTCTTCATGATGTCGTCCACACATCTCTCCACTTCAGCCAATTAGATGAAATTTGTATTCATTCATAAAATAGCTTCCCATGAATGGCTGAGCACTGCTCAGCCCAATTGTGTTGTGGGTATGTTCTCGTCCTGCTGCTGGATCACAGCAGCTACATACAGGTAATACAGCACTCCCAGCAAGTGCACCTGTTAGTGCAGTAAACTGGGCCAGCTTGGACCAAACAAACTTTTTAAATGGACATTAATCATCGAGTTAAGCTTTAAGGACCCTTCATGCTGGTCCAGTCTGCTGCAGTGCATTTAGCGCACACGTTTTAAAGATGAACTGCAGCCTAATCCTCCAGTCTTGGCAATTGTACTGGCTTCTCCCCTGTACTGAAATTGCTTATGCTGATTTCGCTTTACACTGTGAGCTCCTCATAGTATTCAGTAGCAGCTATAGCAAGTTGGAGCCTGCTCCATTACCTCAGTTCCATTGTCCTCTAGCCAGGGGCATCCTACTCCAGCCATGGAGCCAATACCTAGATGCATTTTTCTAAGATGGCAGTAAATAGAGTAAGGTATGGTTTGTAGAAAATTACTATATTAAAATCCAGTCTGTATGTTGCCTTAAAAGCTGGAGTTGCGGGGGGTCAAACA
>BLSH010552316.1:1685204-1695983 GCA_018402905.1 Glandirana rugosa | reverse complement strand
TCCCCCCCCCCCCCCCCCCCCAAATCTTACACTGCTTCCAGCCTGACTGTCCCTGGTCCACCATTTTTTATTCATTGTATTTTTGTTCTTTCAAATGTTATGTTCAGCAGAACATGTGGATGTTACATAGGGCACTGTGCATACAACTACAACCTGCCTAGGAACTCCTACTTCTCCAGGCTGATATCCACCCATCATCACATTTTGATATTTGAGAGTCTGCCTACTACTTGCATATGGGCTGAAAGCTCTTAAGAGAAGAACTGAGGAGAATGCTGTGATGTTTTCAGGAAGTTGTGTATAACCCCTTGCTCACCCCACCCACCAGAGATGATCTGCCATCATTGCAAAGCAGAGACCCAATGATGACATTAATTTGTCTAAAATAAGGTACAGTGCCTTGCGAAAGTATTCGGCCCTCTTGAACTTTGCAACCTTTTGCCACATTTCTGGCTTCAAACACAAAGATATAAAACTGTAATTTTTTGTGAAGAATCAACAACAAGTGGGACACAATCATGAAGTGGAACGAAATTTATTGGATATTTCAAACTTTTTTAACGAATAAAAAACTGAAAAATTGGGCGTGCAAAATTCAGCCCCCTTAAGTTAATAATTTGTAGTGCCATCTTTTGCTGCGATTACAGCTGTAAGTCGCTTGGGGTATGTCTCTATCAGTTTTGCACATCGAGAGACTGAAATTTTTGCCCATTCCTCCTTGCAAAACAGCTAGAGCTCAGTGAGGTTGGATGGAGAGTGTTTGTGAATAGCAGGTTTCAGTTCTTTCCACAGATTCTCGATTGGATTCAGGTCTGGACTTTGACTTGGCCATTCTAACACCTGGATATGTTTATTTGTGAACCATTCCATTGTAGATTTTGCTTTATGTTTTGGATCATTGTCTTGTTGGAAGACAAATATCCATCCCAGTCTCAGGTCTTTTGCAGACTCCATCAGGTTTCCTTCCAGAATGGTCCTGTATTTGGCTCCATCCATCTTCCCATCAATTTTAACCATCTTCCCTGTCCCTGCTGAAGAAAAGCAGGTCCAAACCATGATGCTGCCACCACCATGTTTGACAGTGGGGATGGTGTGTTCAGGGTAATGAGCTGTGTTGCTTTTACACCAAACATAACGTTTTGCATTGTTGCCAAAAAGCTCGATTTTTGGTTTCATCTGACCAGAGCACCTTCTTCCACATGTTTGGTGTGTCTCCCAGGTGGCTTGTGGCAAACTTTAAACAACACTTTTTATGGATATCTTTAAGAAATGGCTTTCTTCTTGCCACTCTTCCATAAAGGCCAGATTTGTGCAGTATACGACTGATTGTTGTCCTATGGACAGAGTCTCCCACCTCAGCTGTAGATCTCTGCAGTTCATCCAGAGTGATCATGGGCCCCTTGGCTGCATCTCTGATCAGTCTTCTCCTTGTATGAGCTGAAAGTTTAGAGGGACAGCCAGGTCTTGGTAGATTTGCAGTGGTCTGATACTCCTTCCATTTCAATATTATCGCTTGCACAGTGCTCCTTGGGATGTTTAAAGCTTGGGAAATCTTTTTGTATCCAAATTCGGCTTTAAACTTCTCCACAACAGTATCTCGGACCTGCCTGGTGTGTTCCTTGTTCTTCGTGATGCTCTCTGCGCTTTAAACGGACCTCTGAGACTATCACAGTGCAGGTGCATTTATACGGAGACTTGATTACACACAGGTGGATTCTATTTATCATTAGTCATTGAGGTCAACATTGGATCATTCAGAGATCCTCACTGAACTTCTGCAGAGAGTTTGCTGCACTGAAAGTAAAGGGGCTGAATAATTTTGCACGCCCAATTTTTCAGTTTTTTATTTGTTAAAAAAATTTGAAATATCCAATACATTTCGTTCCACTTCATGATTGTGTCCCAGTTGTTGTTGATTCTTGACAAAAAATTAGTTTTATATCTTTATGTTTAAAGCCTGAAATGTGGCAAAAGGTTGCAAAGTTCAAGGGGGGCGAATACTTTCGCAAGGCACTGTATATAATGGGAACAGAAACGTCTCAATTAAAAATGGGTTTTGCATGTTAATTGGGAGTGGTATATAGGTATATTAAAGTGGTTGTAAAGCTTTAATTTGTTTTCCATTAACATAACAAACCTGTTATACTTACCTGCTCTGTGCAGTGGTTTTGCATAGAGCAGCCTGGATCCTCCTCTTCTGGGGTCCCATGCCAGCGCTCCTGGCTCCTCCCTCCCGTTGGGTGCTCCCACAGCAAACCACTTGCTATGGGGGCACCCGAGCTGAGCTGCTGCTCTGTTTGTCTATTCAGAGACTGAGCCGTAGCTTGGTCTCCACTCCCCTGTCTCCTGATTGGCTCACTGGCTGTGATTGACAGCAGCGGGATCCGAGCCAATGGCTCCTGCTGCTGTCAATAGCCAATCAGAAATGCGAGTCCCTGGAGAAGCAAGGCTCTTGTGTACATCGCTGGATCGAGAGGGGGCTCGGGTAAGTATTAGAGGGAACTGCTGCACACAGGTTTTTACGTTAATGCATAGAATGCATGAAGGTAAAAATACTAGTGCCTTTACAACAACTTTAAAGTTAGCTTTATGGAAATCTACTTATTTAAATAGGCTGCTCTGTGGACCTAAAATTGGAATTTAAATTTTTGCTATCTGGTCCATGTGTGCTGGGGTGAATGGCGTCTTTCTTAAGTTACGTAATATTTTAATTGCCCATTGGGAGATTTATGGGGATTAACATTTTTTTATTTGCAACAGTTAACACACAAAATGTCATAATTTTGTGTGCGTTTTTGACCTTGGATTTTATATTCCTTTCATCTTTTGCTTTGAATGTGAAATCGTACACACTGCACTGAAATGGTATCCTTGAGGGAACAAAATGCTAAATCTTAAACTGCAGCAGCTTGCCAAACATTCCCCTCAATGGCCATTTACCTGGCCATGCTCATGGGCAAAGTTTCATTACTTCTGATGTTGCTTTTCTGCCTCTTCAAGTCTCCTGCACCAATACAGCCTAGAAGTGTTGAAATATTGCAGCAGGAGCCTCTGGAGAGTTTGTCATTTGGATGACAAGAAGTTTTGGAAGTCAACTGCAGGTGCCTGTACTGCATACCTGAGGTTTTCTCACCATGGCAAAGACTTTCATGTGCCACTACAGCTGAAGTAATCAGGACATGGGTTTCTTTTATGTTGGATATGTAGCATTCTGTGTAACAGACTTTTGTCAAATTTTCATGTAATTCTAGGGGTCCAGATTTCACATTTAAATGAAAATTAGCATATTTACAAAAACTAGAAGTATTGGAGAATAAGAACTTTTCAAAAAGACTGGTGGAACATTCGCATTAGTATAGCTACAAACATAGTTGTATAACATGCCAAATAAACTCCGTTATCAGGTCTTGTGTTACATTATTTTTAATGATTTTTTTTTTTTATTTAACCTATAGGATAAGAGTTTGTGTTACAAGTTTTTTCATTTTTGTTGTACCAATCATGTATTTTTGTAGAAAATCCATTTAATATGAACTTGTGACCAGGCTATGGACAATTGGGTATTCACATAATTTTAAGAAAGAAATTAACTTTATATCCTCGTTGAGCCTGGCGAGCTGAGCTGCTGTGTGGACTGCATGATTCTGATGTACACTTTGCGAATGAATTGCTCCACAGTGGCTTCAGCTAAAGAAGGTATAGGGTGCTAGTTTTAAATTGTATTTAAACATCTGTAAATACTATGACCATAGCCAGGCCATAGGATCACTTTAGAGTATACTTTCTTTTTCATATTTGATATTGTAATGCACTACAGTGAGAAAATTCTATGTCTCTAAGGAGTCTTGAATTTTTTTTTTATCGGTCTAATGGAAAATGCTGACATTTGTGTTATGGGGAAGTAGTTGACAATGCTTTGCTAGTGTTTTCTCTGTGGAGGAAATCCATAGGTATTATAACTGAAGACCGCTGCAAATAGACATGTCTGCCAGGAGAAATTGAATCATATCAGATTGGACACAATGGATGCATGGACAGCCTGCACAGACAAAAATAAGTTTCTTACATAGTTTACTTTCTCATGGTCTTTTCTTTTACAGTATCAAATAGAAAAAAAGAAAGTTTATACTTCAAGAAGTGTAAATGGTATCAATGTTGTGTGTTGAATATATAGTTTAGATTTTTTTTTTGTTTTTTCTTAACATGCTGCAGTTTTTGTGGAAGTTTTTCATTTTGGTAACCATAGGTTATCTACCTGTAACAAAAGCATGTGCAATGCAAGAAAATGTGCCAATGCAATAAAATGCACATAGCTGGCATTTTCTGACTTTATGAAGCTTACAATCTAAATTTTTATCCAGTTAAGTGTGTGCTGCTATATGGAACGTCTGGTCTTAGAATGGGTACCTGAGACCACTCTAATTTGTGAGAGTTTATTGTATTACCTTAGAGATGTTTACATTGATTAATATTTTTCTATGTAATGTGATTTTCTATTTCATTAAATACATTGTATTTGAAACGGTTAAATTGTATTATGAACAGAAGAGTAAATACCTCCTTTTTTTTTTTTTTGAAAACAATAAAATTGATTCTCACTTTTTAATAGTTAAGTCTTCATCTTGCCTGTTGTTCATTTTTTATTACAGAATTTTAGTGCCAAAAACGAATTTCCTAACATTCCACAAGTGTCCATAAAATGTAGTTTGCCTAAAAAGCACTCACATTTAACCCTTCCCCTGCCAGAACACCTAAAGAAGAAACTAACAATTGAAGTTGTGTCAAAAATAAGGCAGGTGAAGTGCAAATGACTAGTCACCAGCATGGACTGTGGCCTTCCTGCAGCTGATCTTTCCCGATTGACTGACTTACTATGGCTTGTTCTACCCTATAGGTCTGTAAAAGCAGCCTTTCTGGTCAGCTGTTCCAGTAAGAAAAATTGTGAAAATCACCAAATCTCATGAGATTGGCAGTCAGAGACAGCAGATACACAGCTATGAGGCTGTAGGTACAGGAGTGTCTAAGCAAAGTCACATGCAGAGAAGATGGAATTATAGATGTGGGTTTTGTTTCAGTTCAATTAACATTTCAAAATGTTCCCTAGAACACAGCAAAAATTCACTTTTTGAGTAAAAGTTCATGTTAACTTTACCCATCAAATTAACCTTTTAACCCCCCTCCCTCCAACATTTAATTTAAGCCTTAAACTTCATAAATCGTAATTGTCATAAAATCGTTGGACAAGCTTATAATGGTTCTATGCATTGCAATATGATGTAGACAAAGAAAACGTTTGTATTACTTATTATAGTCCTATATATTTTTTTTAAACTAATTTTGCAAATACAATAGAGATAAAACTGGGCAATTACACTCAGAAATCCTTTGTTTTACAAATATTTTACACTGCAATGGATTCCCAGCGTACTCTGGGCAACAAAAACAGATTTTCCTTGTCCTGATCATAATCCCTTTTTTTTTTTTTTTTTTTTCCTTTTTTTACAAACCCATATAGATTTCCTTCAAAATGTTTTTGCGCATCCCCAGTATTAACAAAACTACTGGCTCAGAACGCCTACCCTCATTTGAAGGTGGGGTAGTGTGCGTATGTATGTGTCTGTGTATATACACATATATGTATATCTATACCTGTGTGTGTGTGTGTAAATGTGTGTGTATGTATAAATGTGTGTGTGTGTGTGTGTGTGTATATATATATTCTACACACCCCTGTTAAAATCAGGTTTCTGTGATGTAAAAAAATGAGACCAAGATAAATAATTTCAGAACTTTTCCCACCTTTTTTTAATGTGACCTATCAACTGTACAACTCAGTTGAACAGCAAACTGAAATTTTTGAGGTGGATGGAAGTTAAAATAATATGGTCGCACAAGTGTGCACATCCTTAAGCTAATACTTTGTTGAAGCACCTTTTGATTTTATTACAGCATTCAATCATTTTGGGTATAAGTTTATCAGCATGGCACATCTTGACTTGGCAGTATTTGCCCACTCTTTGCAAAAACACTCCAAATCTGTCCGATTGTGAGGGCATCTCCTGTGCACAGCCCTCTTCAGATCACCCCACAGATTTTCAATGGGATTCAGGCCTGGGCTCTGGCTGGGCCATTACGAAACTTTAATCTTCTGCTGAAGCCGTTCCTTTGTCGATTTGGATGTATGCTTTGGGTTGTTGTCAAGCTGAAAGATGAAGTTCCTCTTCATGTTCAGCTTTCTAGCAGAATCCTTTTGTGCCAATATTGACTGGTATTTGGAACTCTTTATAGTACCTGCTACCTTGACTCTAAGACCCCTGTTCCAGCTGAAGAAAAGTGGCCCCAAAGCATGATGCTGCTACCACCATGCTTTACTGCAGGTATGGTGTTCTTTTGGTGTTGTGCAGTGTTGTTTTTTGCGCCAAACATATCTCTTGGAATTATGGCCAACCTTGGTTTCATCAGACCATAACTCCATTTTGTTCCACATGCTTTTGGGAGACTTCAGATGTGTTTTTGCAAAATTTAGCTGGGCTTGGCTTCCGTCTTGCCACTCTACCCCATAGCCCAGACATATGAAGAATATGGGTGATTGTTGTCACATGTACCACACAGCCAATACTTGCCAGATATTCCTGCAGCTCCTTTAATGTTGTTGTAGGCCTCTTGGCAGCCTCACTGACCAGTTTTCTTCTATTTTCATCAATTTTGGAGGGATGTCCAGTTCTTTGAAATGTCACTGTTGAGCCATATTTTCTCCACTTTGTGATGACTGTTCCATGGTATATTTAATGCCTTGGAAATTCTTTTGTACCCTTCTCTTGACTGATACAGTTTAACAATGAGATCCTTCTAATGCTTTGGAAGCTCTCTGCGAACGATGGCTTTTGCTGTAGAATACAAAGGAAAGACCTACTAGAACAGTGGAACTTTATTTGGGGTTAATCCGAGCCACTTTAACCACTTACCTACCGGGCCACTTTTTTACATTTGGTGGTCACAAGCTAAAAACATTTTTTTTGCTAGAGAATTACTTAGAACCCCCAAACATTATATATATATATATATATAATTTTTTTTTTTTTTTTTTTTCAAACACCCTAGAGAATAAAATGGCGATTGTTTCAATACTTTTTGTCACACGGTATTTGCGCAGCGGTCTTTCAAGCGCGATTTTTTTTTTTTTGGAACAATTTTACTTTTTTGAGTTAAAAAATAAGACAACAGTAAAGTTAGCCCAATTTTTTTCCATATTGGGAAAGAGGATGTTACGCCGAGTAAATAGTGTGTGTGTGTGTGTGTGTGTGTATATTTTCACAAAAGTGAGTACATCCCTCACATTTTTGTAAATATTTTAGTCTATCTTTTCATGTGACAACATTAAAGAAATGGCACTTTGCCACAATGTAACGTAGTGAATATACAGCTTGCATAACAGTGTAAATGTGCTGTCCCCTTAAAATCATTCACAACACAGCCATTAATGTCTAAACCGCTGGCAACAAAAGTGAGTACACCCCTAAGTGAAAATGTCCAAATCGGGCCCAAAGTGTCAATATTTTGTGTGGCCACCATTATGTTCCAGCACTTCTGTAACCCTCTTGGGCATGGGGTTCACCATCGCTTCACAGGTTGCAACTGGAGTCCTCTTCCATGATGATGTCACGGAGCTGGTGGATGTTAGACACCTTGTGCTCCTCCACCTTCTGTTTAAGGATGCCCTTCAGATGCTCAATAGGGTTTAGGTCTGGAGACATGCTTGGCTAGTCAATCACCTTTACCCTCCACTTCTTTAGCAACGCAGTGGTCATCTTGGGGTGTCACACTCTTATCCGCTAATTACATTTTTCCTGAGCCATTATATTGTCTTTCAGTCTGGTTCAGCAGGTGACACTCATGGTGAAGACTGCTGACTTGACATTTGTTCAGAAGACAGTCATTAACACCCTCCACAAGGAGGGTAAAGCCCTGTACACATGATATGAATTTCGAATGGGAATTTTCGTACGACTACCAATCTTCCAATTTATTAGAACGTTAGTATGGTGCTTTTGACAGCAGATTTTTTTTTTTCCAGACACAAGCTGGATGTGCAGACTATAACATTTTTGTTGGCTATCAACACGTCTGTTTTTGGTTTCATTCGTACAGTTTGTGTCCGAAAAAAAAAAAAAAAAAAAATCATAAGTGCAAGACTATGCATGCTCAAATGAAAATATACATACAAAGCTATTCAACACATTGTCACCTCTGACGTTGAATTTGGTTGTGTGAGAATTTTTGCATTGTTGGTGTGCTCTTCACTTTCCACATGAGAGTAGCATCCAACAAAAAAAACGGACGTTCTGTCGTCCGAAAATCTAAGTGTGTGTACAAGGCTTAAGTCACAAAGGGTCATTGCTAAAGAAGCTGGCTGTTCACAGAGTGCTGTATCTAAGCATATTAATGGAAAGTTGAGTGGAAGGAAAGTGTGGTAGAAAAAGGTGCACAAGCAACAGGGATAACGACAGCTTTGAGAGGATTGTAAAGCAAAGGCCATTCAAGAATTTGGGGGGGGGGGGAATCCACAAGGAGTGGACTAAGGCTGGTGTCAGTGCTTCAAGAGCCCCCACACACAGACGTATCTAGGACATGGGCTACGACTGTCCCATTCCTTGTGTCAAGTCACTGCTCAACCAGAGACCAAGTAAGCAGTGTCTTATCTGGGGGAAAAAGGACTGGACTGTTGCTCAGTGGTCCAAATGCCTCTTTTACGGATGAAAGTAAATTTTGCATCTCCTTTGGAAATCAAGGTCTGAGAGTCTGGAGGAAGAGTGAAAAGGCACAGAATCCATATTGCATGAGGTCCAGTGTGAAGTTTCCACAGTCTGATGATTTGGGTAGCCATGTTATCTGCTGGTGTTTGGTTCACTGTGTTTTATCAAGCCAAAAGTCAGCACAGCCCTCTACCAGGAAATTCTAGAGCACTTCATGCTTCCCTCTGCTGACCAGCTTTATGGAGATGCCAAAAGTACCAATAACTGTTTTTATGATCATGGTATCACTGTGCTTGATTACCTGTGGGGTATTGTCAAGAGGAAAAAGAGAGCTACCAGACCAAACAATGCAGACTAGTTGAAGGCTGCTATTAAAGCAACCTGGGCTTCCAAAACACCTTGGCAGTGCCATAGGCTGATCGCCTCTATGCTACACCACATTGATGCAGTAATTCATGCAAAAGGAACACTGACCGTTCTATATTGATATGATGCCCTAATAAAATGTGGTCACACAAGACCTTGAGTAGTTTGAGCTTATGGGATCAGGAATTGTAGCAAACAGGTTTACAGATAAAGTAAACCTATAACTATAGCAACTTTATATAAATGTAATGTAGGTATCCTACAAAGGTCCAAGCAAAGAGATTACCTAAAATTCTCAAAAGGGCCAAAGAACATTATGAGGACAGCAGTTGATTTTTACAGCTACTTTTTGCACTTTAGGCCTCGTGCACACTGGATGTTATAAAAGTGCCAGTAGCGTTAGCTGTAGAATGAGTTTTTTAGCATTTTTCAGCAGTAGCGGTTTTTCTATAATTTTTAACTATACTCCCACAAAATCGCATGGCTCAAAAATGCTGATAAACGCACAATAGCCACATTTTCAACTGTTTTTTTAAGCTTTTATCATAGTTGGAGCATTTTTACAGCCGATGTGTGCATGAACACATAGGATAACTTGCTGCAGAAAAAAAAAACTGCCTGAAGCCAAAAACCGCAGCTGTAAATACATCCAGTGTGCATGAGGCCTAAGGATGGCCATACACAATGCAACTTTGCTTTAGATTTGCCAAAACCATATAATATGAGGTCAAACCTAAACACTTTCAATTGGTATGCAGTCAGGTACGCCCTTGCACTAAATAGATGAAGGTAAATCTAAAGGAAATTGAATAAGAAAATGTGTATAATGTATTGCCAGCTTTAGTGTTGTGTTTTGGATTTAAAAAAGTGCTGCTTGGTTTAAGTCTGCTAATGCGCATATGAATCTCACTTTGCATTACGAAAACCATGTAGAGAGAGAGATGGAATTAAATTCAGACTTTTTGGTAAACTTACAGGGTACTTGAGAAAAAAAACACTGCATTCCAACAACAGAATCACAACCTAATTGTAGAGCAGAGTGGAGATAATGCAATGGTGTCAGTCTGCTTAACCTCAGAATTTGACAGCTTGCAGTCATTGAAGGACCAATGAAGTCCAAATTGTATCACAAAATTAAACAATAGAATGTTGGGGTATCTAACTTTGATACAAAACCTAGGAATAAATCAACAAAAGAAGGATTTAAAGTATAACTAATTTTCTAACCAATTAAAACCTCAGGCTCTAATAATGTGGCGTGAAAAAAAAAAAACTCATATAAACCTATGAGTCTAGCGCCCTGCATGCATCCCCGCATGCAAACTAGGGGGGCTTTAGTTGGCTTGAAAGTGACACTAGCGAATCAATATTCGCTATTGTCTTCCGGCTTCTCCTGGCCAATCAGGACAGGAGGTGGATCAGGTTGACCGGGAGGAGAAATCAAGGAAGGGCTGAGTGTGGGGGGACCATGGAGGGGTGAGGACCTGGGGGAGTTTGTTTGCCGCTGCCCCCCCTCCCCCCTCCCCCAAAAAGTTTAGCACCAGCCACCACTGGTTGTTACATCCTCACTAGTCCTGTATATACCACAGTCAAAATTGGAATAAAATAGTCTTCTAACAGAACTGCGATACAATCTTCTGATAAAATAAGGTTAAAACTG
>BLSH010552316.1:1664899-1685194 GCA_018402905.1 Glandirana rugosa | reverse complement strand
TGGTCCCCCCCCCCCCCCCACACACACTCAGCCCCTCCGCGGCTTCCTCCGCTTTTCCTCCCGGCCAACCCGATCCACCTCCTGTCCTGATTCTTCAGGAGGAGAAGCCTGAAGAAAATAATGAATATTGATTTGCTAGTGTCACTTTCAAGCCAATTAAAGCCTCAGGTTCTAATGTGGCGTGAAAAAAAAAAAATGATAGAAACCTATGAGTCTGGTGCTCTGCATGCAAACTAGGGGGGTGGTGCCCCTTATGGACCAACCGCTCCTGGTAACAACACCAATGGTCACTGTTTGAAAAGTGATATCACCTTTTAAAAAAGATTGCATACATTTCCTGAAAGGACATTTGTGGGCTTGGCCGTATGGTCAGTTTACAATGACATTCCTAGAGCATTAGGTCAGTTAAAGTAAAGCCATTCATATGTCCTTATATGACCTCTTAACCAGGTTTTGGCGGCATTCTTATACATTAGTGAGCCACAATTAAGGAAAAATAAATTTTCTTCATCAGAACTTAAACAGCCTACACGCCACATTTTTTAAAAATGGCTTTTGACTGCTGATCAACAATGTGTGCATTTTTAGACATCATCTTGCTTGCTAGTCTGTTTCCTAGCTGTGCCTGCAAACTTCATGGACAGATTTGATGTCATCGGTCTAGCAAGTCAGATGATATCTAGAAACACAAATGTTGTTGTTCAGCAGTCAGCAAGCCATTTAAAAAAATGTGGTGTGTAGGCTGGGTTTAAATTCCTGCAGTGGCCTAAATAACCCACATATCACAATGAAACCAAGCACACATTACATATGACACTTTACTGACGTTCCCTTCTCAAAATTTTGTGGGTTCCGCCCTCTGGTGATAAGGCTGAGAACCTTTCAATCTACCCTCGTATATGTATTGTTGTATGGCTCCTTACTATATGGCCGTAAACATGGGTTGAATATCGGGTGGCATTGGCTGGTTCTATTGAAACCAAATGAAATGTGTACGGCAGCTGGTCCGACAGAAGCCCAATGGCAATATTGAACTCCTCCATGTTCTCAAGATAGTTCCAATAATAGGTGTGCTTTGTCAAACCACTCACCAGTAATTGAGTAATATCAAGCATCAAATAAATGCACTTCACCCAACGTGCTTGCTACCATGGCCACGCACCTCCACCAATCTAAACACTCATCACATAGCCAACAGCAATGAGCCTTATACTGTTGCTGTGAAGCGAATTGGTATTCTGCTCCAGTACAGCGATAAGATGGTGGACTCCAAAGGGATCATACACTGTACAAAAAAACCTCACCAGCGGGAGCCCAAATGATGCTCATATAGTGTAGTATTTTATTAATATAAAAACAGATACAAATAGCTGTAGCATAAAAACAAAACTGGCCAGAAATCTTACAGAGGTGGCCACTGCTCCTACCGCGAGGACTTGACATCAATGATGTCAGCACGTAGGCCCCTCCCGATGCGTTCCATGCACATGCACGTTCTCAAGGGATCTGCCTATCCTAGAACTGGTTTAACTGGTCCTAACCTGGCTTAGAATATCTTAACAATGTGCAGAAAAGCTTGCATGATCTTTTTTCTAGTAATGATGGTTGAAGAATGTATGGCTGGTCATTATACAATGAAAAGCCAGGGGGCCGGTATCAACTTTCCTAGATGACTTCTCTGCCTGGATACCCCACTTTCTCTCTTCTGAAATCCCCACAATCATTCTTAGTGACTTCAACATCCCTGTTAATGCTATTACTACTCTTACTTCATCTTTCGCCCTGAAGCAATGGATACAGACTTCTACCCACTCCAACGGCAACACCCTAGACCTTGTCTTCTCCTATCTGTGCAACCTTTCCAACATTCCTCTCCCACTCTCTGATCACCACCTTATTAGTTTCACTTTCACTGTCTTCCAACTCTTCTCCCTCCAACCACCTAACAGTTACCTGTAGAAACCTTCGCCACCTCAACCCTTCTCTTCTCTACTCTGCCAATGACCACCTCTATGACAAAATCTCACCCTTGTCCTGCCCAACCTAGCCACACTCGTCTACAACAACTCACTGTCATCCTCCCTAGACAAGCTTGCCCCCCTTACTACACGCAGATTAAGGCCCCAGCCCCTACAACCCTGGCAAACAGACAACACCAGAAGTCTTAGAAAACATAGCCGTGCTCTTAAGCGTCCGTGGCATAAGACTAAGCTCCAAGAAGACTTCAAACATTACAAATCTACCCTCCTAAAATACTATTCCTGCCTCCAAACTGCCAAACAGACCTACTTTATCACACTCATTAACACATTATCATCCAGTCCCCGTTAACTCTTCTCGACCTTTAACACTCTACTCCGTCCTCCTCTGCCTCCACCCTCTAATTCTCTCACTGCCCAGGAGATTGGCAATCACTTTAAAACTAAGATTGATAACATTCATGAGGAAATCTCCAATGAGCACAAACCACCGCCACTCAACACCCCATGTCCACAGATACAATCATTACTTTCCACATTCAACTCTGCCAGTATTAGTGAGGTTGCTAAACTTTTATTGAACACCCATCTAACCACCTGCCCCCTGGATCCTGCTCCCTTGCAAATGCTACGCTCACCCTCTGACTCAATTCTGCATTCTCTAACTCACATTTTCAACCTTTCCCTCTCCTCTGGCATTTTCCCAAACTCTCTAAAACATGCCCTAGTCACACCTATCCTTAAAAAGCCCTCACTGGACCCCACAATATTAACAACCTACGCCCCATCTCCTTACTCCCCTTCACCTCCAAACTCCTCGAAAGACTGGTCTACAACCGACTGAGTGACCATGAACAAACTTCTTGATCCCCTTCAGTCTGGATTTCGCCCTCAGCACTCTACAGAAACTGCTCTCCTTAAACTCACTAATGACCTAATAACTTCTAAAACCAACTGACACTATTCTGTATTACTACTCCTGGACCTCTCTGCTGCCTTTGACACAGTGGACCACCCCCTCCTCCTCTGAAAACTCCATGCCTTTGGTCTCCGTGACTGTACTCTAAGCTGGTTCTCATCGTACCTATCCCACCGCTCCTTCAGTGTCACCTACAACTCTACTTCCTCCTCTCCTCTTCCTTTCTCTGTCGGTGTACCCCAACGTTATGTTCTTGGACCTCTCCTTTTCTCAATCTACACCTCCTCCCTGGGTCAGTTGATTGCCTCCCATGGCTTTCAGTATCATCTCTATGCTGATGACACACAAATCTATCTCTCAACCCCCCAGATCTCTTCATCTGTCTCCTCACGCATCACAAACTTACTGATAGACATATCAGCCTGGATGTCACATCACTTCCTCAAACTCAACCTATCCAAAACCGAGCTTATGATATTTCCTTCCCCACGTGCCACTTCCCCAGATTTCTCTGTCAAAATCAATGGCTCAACTATCAACCCGTCCCCCCACGCCAAGGTCCTAGGTGTAATCCTAGACCCCCAATTAACCTTTCAGCCCCACATCCAATCACTATCCCAAATTTGCCGCCTCAACCTCCGCAACATCTCCAAGATATGCCCCTTCCTAACCGATGACGCCACAAAGCTACTAATCCACTCCCTGGTAATTTCTCGCCTCGACTACTGCAACTCTCTCCTCACTGGCTTACCTCTAAATAGTCTATCCCCACTCCATTCCATTATGAACGCTGCCGCCAGGCTCATCCACCTCAAAAACCTCTCGGCATCTGCTACACCCCTATGTCAATCTCTACATTGGCTGCCACTCAACCAACGTATTCAATTCAAGATACTAACAATAACTTATAAAGCAATTCACAACCTGGCCCCCAGCTACATCACTAACCTGGTCTCAAAATACCAACCAAATCGATCTCTTCGCTCTTCCCAAGACCTCCTGCTCTCTAGCTCCCTTGTTACCTCATCCCATGCTCAACTCCAGAACTTCTCCAGAGCCTCTCCCATCCTCTGGAATGCTCTACCCCAATCTGTCCGACTCTCTCCTAGTTTGTCCACCTTCAGACGATCCCTGAAAACCTATCTCTTCAGAGAAGCCTATCTGGCTCCCACCTAACAACTGTACATTTATCTTCTCTATTTGCACATCTCCCACAGTTATTACCTCTTGTATCTCTTGACCTTCCCTTTTAGATTGTAAGCTCTAACGAGCAGGGCCCTCTGATTCCTCCTGTATTTAAGTGTATTGTATTTGTACTGTCTACCCTCATGTTGTAAAGCGCTGCGTAAATTGTTGGCGCTATATAAATCCTGTATAATAATATAATAATAATAATAATATTTGCCTGACATCTGTAGGCTCATGCCTCTACAGTGTCCAATCAGTCCAGTGTTACATCTAGATAGTATGTTTGGACTGTTTCATGGTAGTTGTGGTTTGGGACAAGTGTGTCAAAGTTAACCGTATTTATCTAAAGGCAAACATGAATAAAATTAAGCATTTATAAAGGATTTTTTTAAGATGTGTAAACTACACTTGATTTATCAGTTGAATTTTTTGGAATCCTGTGTTTTCTTGTTTCGAGTTAAATATTTTCAATGGCTCAAAAACATATCTGCAGCATGCCATCATTCAATTGCTTTTGTCTACAAAAATACCAGGCACCAAAAGACAGAAGAGGCAATCTTAACAGAAGGATATTTTATACCTTTGTTGTGGCTCCATAAATCTTTGCTCTTGTAACATACACTCCTCTGGGGTTAACAAAAGTTCTGTTAATAAGACCACAATAAACATTTGCTCATATTTCATAGAGTCACTATACATAATGTATATTTCCTAGGAGTGCAGTCAACCCACTTCATTGCAGAGAGCGTTATTGTTCAGTTTACTAGCTTAAAAAAATGTGGCTTCTTAGTGACCTTTACTAGCATGCACCAATTATGTTGCTAAAGCCAGCACTTCACTACAAATGATGAAAGGGCATTCAATAAATAGATTTGTGAATCTCCTGATTAAGCAGCATCACCTCAGGAGGTCCTCAAAACAGAGAAGCTGTTTAATTTTTTTTACATTGCACAGTACTCCTGTCTACTTAGAATTATCTGCATGATCTGTCAAAGCTAATTACTGTTACAGCTTGTTTAGAGAGTGCTAACATTTTCTGAAGTGCAGTCCACTTCTAGGTTGGCAAATAATTAAAGTGGCTGTAAAGGCACAAGGTTTTTTTTACCTTAATGCATTCGATGAAAGGGAAAAACCTGTGTGCAGCAGCCCCCCTAATATTTACCTAAGCCCCCTCTCGGTCCAGCAATGTCCACGAGAGCCTTGGTTCTCGGGGAGTCAGGAGCACCGCCTGAGGAGGGAGGGGCCAGGCGCCCCGCCTGGGGACCCAAGAAGCTGGTCTGCTCTGTGCAAAACCACTGCACAGAGCAAGTAAGTATAACATGTTTGTTATTAAAAAAAAAAAAGACTTTAATTTTGCTTTAATGTACAGTATCTCACAAAAGTGAGTACACCCCTCACATTTTTTTAAATATTTTATTAAATCTTTTCATGTGACAACACTGTAGAATTGACACTTTGCTACAATGTAAAGTAGTGAGTGTACAGCATGTATAACAGTGTAAATTTGCTGTCCCCTCAAAATAACTCAACACACAGCCATTAATGTGTAAACCGCTGGCAACAAATGTGAGTACACCCCTAAGTGAAAATGTCCAAATTGGGCCCCATTCGCCATTTTCCCTCCCCGGTGTCATGTGACTTTTTAGTGTTAGAAGGTCTCAGGTGTGAATGGGGAGCAGGTGTGCTAAATTTGGTGTTATTGCCCTCACTCATACTGGTCAGTGGAAGTTCAACATGGCACCTCATGGCAAATAACTCTCAGAGGATCAGAAAAAAAGAATTGTTGCTCTACATAAAGATGGCCTAGGCTATAAGAAGACTAGCAGGACCCTGAAACTGAGCTGCAGCACGGTGGCCAAGCCCATACAGTGGTTTAACAGGACAGGTTCCACTCAGAACAGGCCTCACCTTGGTCAACCAAAGAGTGCACATGCTCAGCGTCATATCCAGAGGTTGTCTTTGAGAAGTAGATGTATGAGTGCTGCCAGCATTGCTGCAGAGGTTGAAGGGGTGGGGGTCAGCCTGTCCGTGCTCAGACAATACACCACACACTGCATCAAATTGGTCAGCATGGCTGTCGTCCCAGAAGGAAGCCTCTTCTAAAGATGATGCACAAGAAAGCCTGCAAACAGGTTGCTGAAGACAAGCAGACAAGGACATGGATTACTGGAATCATTATCTGTGGTCTGATGAGACCAGGATAAACGTATTTGGTTCAGATAGTGTGAAGCATGTGTGGTGGCAACCAGGTGAGCAGTACAAAGACAAGTGTGTCTTGCCTACAGTCAAGCATGGTGGTGGGAGTGTCATGGTCTGGGGCTGCATGAGTGCTGTCATTGTGTCACTGTGACATGCTGAAACAGAGCATGATCCCCTCCCTTCGGAGATTGGGCTGCAGGGCAGAATCCCAACATGATAACCCCAAACACACCTCCAAGACGACCACTGCCTTGCTAAAGAAGCTGAGGGTAAAGGTGATGGACTGGCCAATCATGTCTCCAGACCTAAACCCTATTGAGCATCTGTGGGGCATCCTCAAATGGAAGATGGAGGAGCGCAAGGTCTCTAGCATCCACCAACTCTGTGATGTCATCATGAAGGAGTGGAAGAGGACTCCAGTGGCAACCTGTGAAGCTCTGGTGAACTCAATGCCCAAGACGGTTAAGGCAGTGCTGGGAAATTGTGGCCACACAAAATTTTGACACTTTGGGTCCAATATGGACATTTTCACTTAGGGGTGTACTCACTTTTGTTGCCAGCAGTTTAGACATTAATGGCTGTGGTGAGTTATTTTAAGGGGGCAGCAAATTTACACTGTTATACAAGCTGTACACTCACTACTTTACATTGTAGCAAAGTGTAATTTCTTCAGTGTTGTCACATGAAAAGATATAATAAAATATTTACAAAAATGTGATGGGTGTATTCACTTTTGTGAGATACTGTATGTAAGATCAACCCAAATTGGGTATGCATGGATACCTGCAAATACAAAGCCGATCGCCTGGATGAAAAAGCCCGGAGTGCTGGATGTGATGGTGCAAATCCACCCTTTAAGGATAAATACATTGCATAATGAATAGGTATATACTACAATGTGTAGTGCCATCCACAATTGTATATATAGATATATAAGGCATATATATAATTGAAGATATATACCTATGCTCATAAAAGAGAGGCATATAACAAAATACTATAATTGTGTGTATGCCCGAACACATATATCCACATGGGGATTGGTGAAAAGGGTTATATACTTGTTTGCCCATGTGTTTGTGCCAGCTTATATACCTATTGAATAATGTCATTATAGAGGTGTTTGGGACACCAATTAATACAAAAGGGGTTAAATATATATGGAATGCCATGGACAAACTAGACGCCATTAAAGAGGGTTAAAGTAGTGCTGGAAAATAATGGTGGCCACACAAAATATTCCATAAGGGTCACAATCCTCTACATGGCAGACCCATTGTCGCAGGCATAGGCTCACTTAATGAGCGCCTCGGTCATGGACCATCTCTTACAGCCTCTGGTCACCAGTCTCCCGGGTTATCTCAGGGATACTGAGCACCTTTTGAACAAACTTCAGGATTTTGTTTGGAAAGGGGAGTATGGATGGATTACATGTGATGTCGCTAGTCTATACTCCCCATTCCACACTCTCTAGGCTTACAAGTGGTTGAATTCTTCCTCAGCAGATATTGTACACATTCATTGGTTCATCAAGAATACATTCTGGAATATCTGTTGAGCCACAATTTCTTTATGTTTGACGGGGGTTACTACTTGCGGAGATGCGCATCCTTGCACCTGGTAGCCCCCGCCGTCTAGACACCCACTTTTACTGTTGCTACATTGACGACCTGTTATTCATTGTATCCACAGACAAGGTCACGCTTTAGACTTGGATTGCATTCCTAAATGACAATGCTTTAAACCTGAAGTTTACCGTGTGTCATGAAAAACCTTCTATCACTTTCCTAGATGTCACTTTAAGTGGAAAGGACGGAAGAGTCTGCACTAGCCTTTACAGGAAACCCACAGCAGGGAATTCACTGCTTAGAGCCGATTCCGGCCATCTTAAACATACCGAGGGGAATACCTGTTGGCCAGTTATTCAGACTCAGACGTATTTGTAGTAATCCGTCTGATTATGAACATGAGAAAACTGGCATGGCATGTCGATTTTTGGATAGGGGTTACTCTAGGCCTGTCATTAGGAGGGCTATTAATATAGCTGATCACACCCCTCGAAGCAGTCTGATTAGTGAGCAGAAACACATCTCTCCATCTGAACCTATCCTGCCATCTGACAACATTCCTGTCTTTTCTATTCCCTTCAGTGTTGACTACAATCAGGTTTGTAATATTGTTACAAAATACCTGTTTTATACAACTATCCGAAATATGCTCAGATACTGTCAAAGGGTGTCAAATCTGTATCCCGTAGAGCACCGTCTTTGAGCACTCTACTGTCCCCTAGCCTTTTTTCAAGTATACAACACAGAAGCCATTGGCGCTAGACTTTAAGGCAGTGGTTCTCAACTCCAGTCCTCGGGACCCACCAACAGGCCAGTTTTTAAGTATTACCTTGGGGAGATGCAGACTAGAATACTGCAATCACTGAGCAGCAAATTATATCACCAGTGATGCATTTCAGTTATCCTGCAAACCTGACCTGTTAGTGGGTCCCGAGGACGGAAGTTGAGAACCACTGCTTTAAGGGGACTTTCCGCTGTGGCATAAGGAATTGCCCATGCTGTCCACATGTACGGAAGGGGGACACTATATGCTCCACAACAGTCATTAATTGCAAAACCAGGTTTGTCATACACATTATCACTTGCACAGTTTGCAAGGTACAGTATGTTGGACGGACAACTCACAGGCTGAGGGATCGCCTCAATGACCACCTTAAAGACATCAAATATGAACATGGCACCAATGTTGCTCTCCATTGGGGAGAGGTTCATAATAAGGACATCTCTAGTCTCACTATACAGGCTGTGGAGTGTCACCACACCACCCAGAGGCGGTGACAGATTTAAGATCCTTTGTCGCAGAGAGGTGCATTGCATATTCTTTTTTAATACCAGGAGACCGAGCGGTTTGAATTTCAAATGGGACGTTTCCCACTTTTATGATTAATGTGTTACAGTTCTTTCTTTCATTTGCTCGCTGTCTTCTGGCACTGTTTGGGATGTTCCAATTTACCCTCTACTTCTTCCTGCCCTTCCATTACTCTGTCACTGTAAAGAGCCCTCTCTATAATTTATAATCTTTGTTTATTAATTTTTTTGATTATAACATTGATTAATAGAGCTCCTTAATTATTGTCTGGAGACGCATTTATACCAAAATCTTTTCACAGTTTAAGCATGTGTACCCACAGTATACGGGCTTGTTTAAATGTCATGATGAATTCTGCAACTTTTGCGTCTCCTCTCGAATAAGGGTGCGATTTCTTCCACCAATAGATCATCATTTTTTGGGATCGATGGGAGTTTTATCTGGTTCCAACTAACACATGTTGTTCACAATCATCTTTCCTTGTCCCTTGTCCCCCTCCTTGTAATTTTTTCCTTTTTACATTTCCTTTCACGGTACAATCCAGTCGGAACGTGTGTGGCAGCACGTTAAGGACGGGACTAGAGAGGCAGGTTTATTTCAGCGCGTGCTAACATTACAACTAGATAATGGAGTAGTTGTACAGGGAATAGTTTTCTAGCCTTGCTCTCTCCGTTAGTACAATACGTAAGCATTCTTTCCTCCTTCTCTTTTGGATGAACATCATGATTTTTTACTTGGAACCTTTTTTTGTAATTCTGCTTTTTATGTTTGCTTTTATACCTGTACATTTGTCATATACATCCATGGTTATTAGTCCTCTTGATTCTTAATACATTAATGGACATTTGGTTACCTTCAAGTAAAATAGTAGGGAGCGATTAAGGCTATGTTTTTTTTTTTGTTTTTTTTTTTCCACTTCAGTAGGCAACTTCAAGAGATATATTTCAGTTTGTTTTTCATATTAGTCTCTTGCTTAGTCTCATCAACGTGGTATATATAGATATATTTTAATTTACCCCTTCCCCACCCAGTTCATCTTCCCGTCAATCTTTATTATTCCATCTCTATTTTCCATACTCCTTCCCACCCCCCCTCCCATGTTCCCTATCACCCCATGTCTATTGTCATGCGTACCGGTTCCCCACCGCGCGCCGTGTTTTTACGGCGGCAGTGGGGGAGCCCTGTGCGAATCGCCGTAAATAAACGGCGATTCGCATTTTGGCCACCAGGGGGCGTGCGCGCGCACCCGGCGCACTCCCGAGGAGTGTGCCCGCGGCTCGGGCGGACCCGATGTCCGCCGGCGAGCCGCGATGAGCGGCTACAGGGCAAAGAACGGGGAACCACCGATGTAAACACGGCGGTTCCCCGCCCTGTCAGTGGGGCATGAGAGATCTACTGATCCCTGTCACTGGGATCAGTTAGATCTCTCATGCCCATGGTAGCCCAACCCCCCCACAGTAAGAACACGCCCAGGGAACACAGTTAACCCCTAGATCTCCCCCCCAGGTTAACCCCTTCACTGCCAATGACATTTATACAGTAATCAGTGGACATTTAAATTTCTGATCGCTGAATAAATGTCATTGGTCCCAAAAAAGTGTCAAAAATGTCCGACATGTCCGCTGCAATATCGCAGTACCGCTAAAAATCGCAGATCGCCGCCATTACTAGTAAAAAATAAAAAAAAATTAAAAACCCCAGAAATGAATTCTCATCATCCGTAAACGCGGCCACTTTTGCGCAAACCAATCAATAAACGCCGATTGCGATTTTTTTTTATCGCAAATATGAGGAATTATATAAATCGGCCAAAAACGGTGAAAAAAAATTTTTTTTTATATTTTTTTTTTGGATTTGAATTTTAGCAAAAAGTAAGAAATTTGGGTTTTTTTGCAAAATGGTCGCTCTTCTTTTGTTTATAGCGGCGATAAGAAATGACGCAGAGGCGATCAAATACCACCAAAAGAAAGCTCTATTTGTGGGAAAAAAAGGACGCAAATTTCGTTTGGGTACAACGTCGCAAAAAGTGCTCTGGTCCTAAAGCTGCAAAACCTTCCGGGGCTGAAGTGGTTAATAGTGCATCAGTATTAGATTCATTCCTTCTTATCTTTATCTCAACTTCAATCTTCCATACATCCATCTTACATTCCAGTTTATATTTCTTTCACACCAGCTCATAATGTTGTTTTATTGACCATTTTTCTCTTGTTTCTTACCTACTCCATTTCCCTAGTCCAGGGTCCCCACTTTTTCAAATATATCCAATTTTCCTCTTCTAAGGTAAGTTATTTTTTCCTTCCATTTAGTTTCATTAACTGTCTTGATCCAGTCCTCTATAGTAGGTGGACTCCTATTTTGCCACTTCTGAGCAATCATTTTTCTAGCCTGAAACAGGCTACCCACTACCACCTCAAAAAGTTCCGAGCTGCCCATTCTTTCCTCTATGATGCTCAAAATACATACTCTAGCTTCTTTTGCTAGGGAAAGAGCATATATCCTATTGATAGTGTCCATCACTCCCTCCCAGTATCTAAATAGTTTGGGACACCTCCATACCATATGTATCAAACTCCCCGTTCCACTACATCTAGGGCACCTATCGTCCTGCCTCTTACCCATCTGGTATAGTTTTTTCAGGGTATAATAAGCCCTATATAATAAGTATAGGTGGGACATTCTCTGTGGTGGGGACTTCGATACTAACGCACAGGTCTTTAAAATTTGCTTCCACTGCTCCCCCGATATCTCTCCTAGATCCTCTTCCCATTTTCTTTTAATAGCGAGTTCTTCCTCTTTCTCCTTTGTATACTTACATAACTCTCTATATAGACTGGAGATTACTCTTTTATATGATGTTGACTCTATTATACTTTGTAGAACAGTCAACTCACTCCATTCTATAGGTTCATATTTAAACTGGGCTTGCAGTGCATGTCTGATTTGTAAAAATCTGAAAAAGGTCTGGTTTGCAATATCATATTCTCCCCTCAGATCTTCAAAAGATTTTAAAGTGGTGTTTGAATATATTTGACTTAATCACTGTATACCATGCTGTTCCCATTCTTTAATTTTTTCCAATGCTTTCAACACTGTCAATGCATTATTATTCCATAAGGGGGTATATTTTTAAATAGTCCCATATCCTAGTATCGTCTGACTTGTATCCCACAGTTTCATAACCAATTTTAGAGTGGGAAACATTGGGCCAAAAGATTTGGCTTCCAATGCTTCTATATTCGTTTATTATGGGGGGATCTTGATAGCATTATCCGGCTATTTACATCTATTCCTCCCTCTATACCACTTCCTACGAGGTGCTGGAGCTGGGCTGCTATGAAGTAGTTTCTAGGGTGTGGCAGAGCCACTCCCCCCTCCTCTGGTTGTAGTTGCAGCTTTTTTAGGCTAATTCTCTGTGTTTTTTTGTTCCATATTAAAGCCCTAAAATATGAGTCTACCTTTCTAAACCAATTGTTATATATCCAGATTGGGGAATTATGTAGTACGTACATTAGCTGTGGCATCCAGACCATCTTAATCAAGGCACATCTACCAGCTGCTGATAAAGGGAGGTGTCTCCATATTTCACATTTACTTTTAAATTTATTTATCAATGGTATTAAATTGTCTTGTATATAGTAATTGGGTTCTCCTGATATAATTATACCCAAGTACTTTATTTTATCTACCAATTTTAGCTGTGCTGCTTCCCCTAGTGGAGGGGATCCTATTGGGTCCACTGGCAGAAGTGCCGATTTTTCCCAGTTTATTTTTAACCCTGAGAGGAGGCTGAATTCCTTTACCAGTTTCATTGTTGATGTTAATGAGTCCTGAGAATCTCCTAGAAACAGAAGTATATCATCAGCAAATAACGCGACCTTCTCCTCCCCTACCGATCTACAAAAGCCCTGTATTGATTTTGAGGTTCGGATTGCCTCCGCTAGGGGCTCCATCGCTAAAGCGAAAAGGAGGGGGGACAGGGGACATCCCTGTCTTGTCCCTCTTCTCAATTGGAATCCCTCCGAACACTGCCCATTGGCCTTAACTCATGCTCTAGGAGCCGTATATAAAGTTTTTATCCATCTGACAAAATGTGGGCCAAATCCGAACTTATTTAAAATCCGCCAGAGGTAGTCCCATTCAAGACAGTCAAATGCCTTGGCGGCATCCAAACTCAGAATTGCCCTTGAGCCCTTATTCTCAGTTTGTGACTGCAGGTTCAGGTACACTCTTCTAATATTCACTCTAGTAGAGCGGTTGGGTATAAACCCCGACTGATCTGGGTGCACCAATTTCTGCAAGATGTTTGTTAATCTAGCCGCCAAGGCCTTTGCTATAATTTTAGTGTCTACACACAGTAAAGATATACGTCTATATGCAGCTGCCTCCAGCAGATCTTTTCCCTATTATCCCTTATGTATAAGGATAATATCAGCCTCCCTCATAGATTGGGGAAATTCCCCCATCTCTACTACTCTTTTGGCCACCTCTAATAGTTCCGGAAGCAATATCCCTCCATATAATTTATAGACCTCTACGGGTATTCCATCCGGGCCTGGAGATTTCTCATTGGCCATTTTCATGACAGCATCTTGCAACTCTTTCAGAGTAAGCGGAGCATCTAGGAGGCTCTTTTCCTCATCCGAGAGGGTTGGTAAATCAACTTTATCTAAATATGCATCCATTTTCTCTCGGCCAACTCTCTCACCTGATTGATAAAGATCTTCATAATATATCCTGAAGGTCTCTAATATCTCTGATAAGTTCGTCGTCACATTACCCTCCACTTTTCTTATAGCTGGAATAGAGTTTGCTGGTGAGTTTGTTTTAATTAAAAAGGCTAGGGCTCTGCCTACGCTTTCTCCCTCCACATAAGCACACTGCTTACTGAATAAACGTTTGTTCTCTGCTTTACTGATCTCCAGATTTCTATATTTCTGCTGGCCATCCTTCAAAGCTCTATATTTCTCTACCGTCGGGTTCTGTACATATCGTCTTTCAGCCTCTTTAAGTCCTCTCACTACTAGGTCCTCCCATTCTCTATTTTTCTTCTTGGTCCTGGCTATTTGCTGGATTAATAAACCTCTTAAGTAGGCCTTCAACGAGTCCCAAACTATTTCTACAGCTGCTGTTCCGGAGTTTATATCTACAAATTCCTCCAGCGCCTTCATTATTTCTCCCGGGTAATTCATAAGATTCAACCAGGCTGGATTAATTCTCCAGTTGGCCCTGTGTTTGTTTTTTTCCCGATTTAATAGCAATATTATGGGGGAATGATTTAAAAGCTCCTTGGTAAGTACTCGATCTTCTTCGCCAGCTCCAGTGCCTCCCAATTCCCCAGTATAAGGTAAATTCTGGAGAGAGTGGCATATGAGCTAGAGAAGCACGAGTACTGCCTCCCCTCTGGGTTTCTGGACCTCCAAAATGTCTAATAGACCCGCCTCTCTCAAAATGGAGGAGAATCTCTCCTCTGCTGCTCTGTTCCTATTATTCCCTGGTGGGAATCTATCGCACTTCTCATCCAGAACCATATTAAAATCCCCCAATGCTATCACCGGAACATTGGATTTGTCTATAATAAATTCAAAAAGTTTAAATAAAAATTTCCGTATTGAAGGGAGGGGGGATATAGATATTTGCCAATACTAATGATCTACTATCATAAGTAAGAAACAGAAAAATATAGCAACCATTTTCATCCACCTCTATCTGCTCAATGGAGACCACCACTCCTTTCTTTATAAAGATACTTATGCCCCTCGCATAGGAGGAGTACACTGAGTGATACTGATACTGGTATTGTCTTTTTCCCAACCCCAAGCTGGTATCTCTGGAGAGGTGGGTCTCCTGCAGGCATACTATCCCTACCCCCAGCCTTCCCATCTTTGCAAAAATTATTTTCTCGCATTATTTTACCACATATTACCCTTGTAAAAGGAAAGAAAAACATTTTTGTGCTATTTCTAATACTCTCTTGTGTCAATAACATTGTGATCTTGTTTTCACCCATTATTTTGAAATGTGTTACCCTTTTCAGGGAAAAAAAAGAAAAGATAAATTGTATACATTCTCTGTTACTCTTTCATGCTCTTCTAATTTTTTCTTCATTCTTTGCATTCCCTTTAACCCTGTTAACCCCAAACTGCTCCTGATTCACTCTCATACTTTCAAGCATCTTCCAAAAGAGAAAAACAACCTCTCCCCCCCTCCCCCCGACCACTATTGGCCATGTCCAGGGGCCTATTTTGTGACCTCCATCATACTCTTCTTCCCCCTCCCCCTCTACTACCCTTCTCAAACATCAAAAGTGTACCTCCCAATCCTACTCCCCCTATCGTGTGTTGTGATTAATTTTTCATATTATTTTCAAACCTACACCCCTCCTCTCTCCCCTCTACCCTCCTCCTGTGTTTTATAGTTAGCATAGTCTTTGCTTATTGTCCTCCAGCCACTTCGTGGCACTTTCTGGAGTTTCAAAAAATTGTATTTGACCTAGGGCCGCAATTCTTAGTCGAGCTGGATAAAGTAACGCATACTTGGCCCTTAAGCTGTAATAAGGTACGTTTAATGTCCTGGAAATTAGCTCTCTTCTTCTGTAACTCTGGTGAGAAATCTGGGTATATAGATATCTTGGTGTTGTTAAGGAGTATTTCTCCTTTTTCTCTGGCTTTTTGTAATATTTTTACTTTATCTCTATAGTTGGACAATTTTACTAACAAAGGTCTAGCAAATGTTCCTGATGGTGGAGGTTTAAACGGTACTCTGTGCGCCCTCTCCACACAAAAAGATGGTGATAGTGAGGTCACTGATCCAAATTCATCTTTGAGCCATTTCTCTATTAACTCCACAGGATCTGCTCCCTCACTGCGCTCCGGGAGGCCTATGATTCTGATGTTGACTCTTCTAAGCCTGTTCTCCATATCATCTAACTTGTATGCCTGAGCCTCTATCTTTCCGTGCAACGCTTTAAGTTCTTTTTTTAACGGGTTGAGTTCGTCCTCCATCAAGCTCAGTCTATCCTCCACCGCTACCGTCCTTTCCTGGATAGCTTGCAGGTCCTGTCTTACCAATGATGCTTCTTCTCTGAGCCCTCGCATTTGTACAAACAACTCTGTCAGTGTAGCTTTGCAGAGGTTAACCACCTGTAAGACTTCATTTAATGAGGGTTCCGTCTCCATCATGACTTCTTTACCTGAGTTTATCCCCGATGAAGTGGCTGATACCTGCAAAGGAGGTGAAGGGGGCAAGATTCCCCCCCCCCCCCGCTCCACCCACTGTCTGTGTGGGCATCTCTGGGCTCGATAATGCTGGACCTTGACTCTTCCTCTCTTGTTTATCACGCTGACTGTTTTTTGCCGCGGGCAAATTCTCCTTAGCTTTAGCTTTATGAGTGGATGGCTTTTCTTGAGGGACCTGGTCCTTTCCCTTCTTTTTAGTCATATTGCTGCTGAAACAGTCCGTTACTCCAAATATATACTTTATTGAACTCCCCCCTTCTAGTTTACAATATAGGGCACCCACTTATAGAGACTCCCCATCAACACCCCAGTATCTTCCTCTCTCACAGGAAGGCACCCAGATGAACGACACTGAATCTCTTTGGTGTTATTGGTATCTTAGTAAAAAGAAAAAGTTCCTTAAGTCAGCACCTCCCACTCTACCCCCTCTCTCACAAGGGGCAAGGAAGGTTAATAAAATAATAAGAGAAAAAAAAAAAAGGGGGGGAAACCAAAAGGTAGGCAAGCTGAGAGCTCTGCCGCTCAGACAGTGCAGTATTGTGTTTAGTGCCAGAGTTGAACTCTCTTTAAGGAAAAATACCATAACAATTTAAGTCATCCAGATCTATTTGTTGTATTCACTGGTTGGTAGAGCAGATCCCTTAGAGGACAATCACTCTTCTAGGGTAAATACCCTCACCTGTGTCCGTCCATTAAGATACAGTTCTATGCTGAGTAACAGAAAAAAGACGTTTACTTACAATGTCTTTGTCTCCCAGAGCCGTCTGGTGAGAGCAGTTCCACACTATAGAGGACCAGCTCTTGGAGTGTACTTACCCCAGCTGACCTCTGGCTGCAGATCTCCACCTCCACACTTATCTCTCTGGATCTCCGTGATCATTTGCTAAACTTGCCCCCTAACTGGGGCTCCTCTTCATCCGGCTGGGGCATGGGAGGACTCCCGAGTATATTTCAAAATTCCACGCTGGGGACTGGCGTGTCCGTCCTCGCTCCCTGCACCACCACAAGATCTCAGTGCTCTGGGTGGGCTCCGTCGGGTCCTTCGATCCTCCGCATCTAGCCCTGTCGTCTCCCCAAGGGGGAACTCACCACCCACTCCTCCACACCGACTCCAGGAGGACGAGAGTACACCGACCCGATCGTCAGCTCGGTGGCGGGAGAGACGCCAAGCGCGTCATCGAGAACAGGGAGGGAGAGCAGGACGGGAGCTCCGACACTCAGCCACACTCAACCTTCCATGTGGTTGCGATTAAGGCTATGTTAGTGTAAACTTTTTATATGATTTTTTGTTTTACCATAATATTAATGTCGATATCGCTTCCTTTTTTCTTCTAGATGATTCGGATGGGCTGATTTCCAATTGGAAGAGGATCACGGATCGTTTAAACACCTCTAAACCAGCTGAATTATTACTAACAAGTATTCCTCCACCCATTTGGAATCAACCTCTCCGAACACTTCCTGCCACCTGAGGACTAATTATGTCAATCACTGTTGAACTTTTATTGGTTGTTTTTTGTACAGGCTTTTTGTATATATATTTCTAACATTGCAGTTATACTTCAGCTATGATTAAGCATCCATAGTCGGATGTGAAACGCATCAGCCTTCTGTTCCCTGTATGAATTTCTAAGAAATAAAGCATTGAAACAGGTGTGCGGCTTACCGGATAATTTCTCTACTTTATGTTGCACCTGCATACTCAGTCAGCACCCCGAGACAGCAAGGTTAATCCATGAGCGTGGCTTCCTCTGAGCGGTCTTTCTCGCCACACAAAATATTGACACTTTGGGCCCAATTTGGACATTTTCACTTAGGGGTATACTCACTTTTCTTGCCAGCAGTTTAGACATTAATGGCCGTGTGTTGAGTTATTTTGAGGGGACAGCAAATTTACACTGTTATATACGGTAAGCTGTACACTCACTAATTTACATTGTAGCAAAGTGTCATTTCAGTGTTATCACATGAAAAGATATAATAAAATATTTACAATAATGTAAGGGGTGTACTCACTTTTGTGAGATACTGTATATTTTTTAAATAGGTTAATGCAAATTTTTTATAATGCAAAAGGAAAAAAATAGATCAGTCAAGCTATACAAAACTGTAAGGAAAGAACAGTTGAAAGGTCCACGTAGACAGTCAGACAGTGATCCAACTGTCAAATGGGTTTTTGCATCTAATGCATATATTCACATACAGCTTATATTGTGCAAGAATGCTTGGCTGTCATTCAGAGTGCCAACCTGGAAGCCTGTCATCAGAAACACACGGAGGCTGCCAATGCTGAAGCTGCCAGTTGTGCTGCTTCGCTGGTTTCAACTCAGTAGGTCCCAGTCACAAAGCTGTCACGCCCTGATGAGGATACTTTTTTTTTTTTTACAGTTCAAAAGTTTTTATTCAAGGTTTAACATTTTACATACAACAAACAGGGTAAAAAGGACACTTGAGGGCATTGACACTCATCACAAAGCTAAGGCAGATGTAGGCCAAATAAGCACACAGGCAGCTTAATAATCCTTCTTACCTACATCATTAGTCAATTAATACAGTGAGGCTGGCCTATGCAAAATTCAGGACATCCCTTGCAAAACAGACAGGGAAAGAAGAGAGAAGGTCATTAGTGGCACCAGCCAAAAGTAGCTTGCCAAGGTTGGCAAATTCTTGTAAATTTGTGTACACAGTCATGTGGGGTGCTGTCAATCTTGCCATGAATCGTAGTGCGTGCAACTCGGTTATTAACTTCAATCCAGCCCAAGTGTGAGGGGTTTTCTTGTTCAAATGGTTTATTGATAACAAGAATCAGTAGTGCAAAAAAAAAAATGTCACTTTTGAGACATATGGCATACAAGGTGGAATACAACCATCAAATTGAAGGACTTCTAAAAGTATGAGCATAACCTGAATAAATAGCCAAGTATCCATGGCTAAAATAGTGTTGTTACAAAAGTTTAAATGAAGGGAGTTTCTGACATTGGATCAAAATCAGAAGTAACAAAAGGCATGCCTTACACAATCATGCTAGGATAGTGAAGTCTTCCAGTAGAATGAGGGAGACGTTTCTTGTGAAAGTAGTTAAGCCGTTAAGATCATATGGGTAGGCCACTACGGAGTAGGGTCCTGCAAATATAATTGGGTTAGGCAATTAGACTATATGAGAGGACTATGGCTCTTAGCTGAACTGAAGAGGATGTGTGATTGATAATGGGAAATGTAGGTGGGTAGTATGAATAGAAGACAGAGGGGGAGCACAGATTGGGAAGAAAGAAATAAAGAAAAGAGGGAGGGGAGGGAATGGTCCTTCAAGGGAGGGCGGAGGGGGAGAAAGGAAAGAAATGTGCCTGGGGAGACTGAAGTTTCCAGGAGGCATTTTCAGGGTGTATACTGTGGGTACTTATTGGGAGGCAAGAAGTTAATCATTATGTACTGAAAAATCTGCGCTTGTGGATAAATATTTAAATATATCATTACATGCATCAATCCCTAAAAGACAAGTCTATTCAGGAGTTAATGCATGTCTAAGGGGCTGAAACAGTAAACCATTGTAAAAGTAAGTTTCCCACCGCGACACAAAATACAAAAAGTGCAACAAATACTCACATATGTGAACACATCGTCGTCGGGGAATCTGTACGTAATTGAGGACTTATCTGAACAGAAAATCCCTAACTACGTACATTACTATATAAATTTATAAATAGGTGTTCGCGTCTAAAAAGTCATGTATTACTAATTGAAGAACGGAGGGTTATTCATGGGTGTCATATGTGGGACTTTTACGGAGGACCTTTGAAGTCAGAGGGGTCCGTGTAAAGAAAGGAAAGAGGGGGAGGCGGGAGGGAACTTCCTGGTAAGGGAGGGGAGGGAGAAAAGAAATAAAGAAAGAAGGGTTAGA
>BLSH010552316.1:1633162-1653354 GCA_018402905.1 Glandirana rugosa | reverse complement strand
CCCCCCCGAGGTCAGGACAGGTCCCGCACAGAGCCCCAGGTAGCAGTATACAGGGTCCCAGGTAGCAGTATACAGGCTCCCAGATAGGGTATACAGAGCCCCAGGTAGCAGTATACAGAGCCCCAGGTAGCAGTATACAGAGTCCCAGGTAGTAGTATATAGGGTCCCAGATAGGGTATACAGAGCCCCAAATAGCAGTATACAGAACCCCAGATAGCAGTATACAGGGTCCCAGATAGCAGTATACAGGGTCCCAGATAGGGTATACAGAGCCCAGGTAGAAGTATACAGAGCCCCAGATAGCAGTATACAGGGTCCCAGATAGCAGTATACAGAGTCCCAGATAGGGTATACAGAGCCCCAGGTAGCAGTATACAGAGCCCCAGGTAGCAGTATACAGGGTCCCAGGTAGCAGTTTACAGGGTCCCAGGTAGCAGTATACAGAGCCACAGGTAGGGTATGCAGAGCCCCAGGTAGCAGTATACAGAGCCCCAGGTAGCAGTATACAAGGTCCCAGGTAGAAGTATACAGAGCCCCAGATAGCAGTATACAGAGCCCCAGATAGCAGTATACAGGGTCCCAGATAGCAGTATACAGGGTCCCAGGTAGCAGTATACAAGGTCCCAGGTAGCAGTATACAGGGTCCCAGATAGCAGTATACAGCATCCCAGGTAGCAGTATATAGAGCCCCAGGTAGCAGTATACAGAGCCCCAGGTAGCAGTATACAAGGTCCCAGGTAGCAGTATACTGTACAGGGTCCCAGATAGGGTATACAGTCACCACTCCCCCGCCCCCCCCGAGGTCAGGACAGGTCCCGCAATTACCCCATCTAATAGGCAGGCTGGCAGTGTTGCAGAGATCGGCATGTGGAGAGCAGGCTGACAATATGCAGAGGCAGCAATAGCGGAGAGCATGCTGACACTCAATGTGCTCGGAAGTCCAGGCGGAGTGCTGTGCCTGCCTGAGTAATCACGCAGCCAGCACGTCCACCGAAGTCCCGCCCCCGCCAACAGCATCCAATGACAGAGAATCATTGGCTCTGATGGCTCAGGGGGCAGCCAATCAGACTGTGTGTGTGCGCGCCTGTTCAGCGCACACACGTAGACTTTAATGACTGACCAACCGGCTCACTACTTGCTGTCAGCTGACAGCAAGGAGCCGAGAAAAAAAAAAAAAAGAAAAGTCAATATACCGACGCCTTCTGCAGGGGGGCCAGGCTGACTTTTTTTTTCTTTCTCAGTGGCGGGGAGGCGGCGCCCAAGCGCCCATTATACACTAGCCGCTGCTGCTTGGCATAGCAGTGCACACGGCAGGGGAAGCTGGGGGGAGTAATATATTTGGATGTGCTGTGTGCGGCTGCAGGAGACACGGCCCCTTCTCTCATTCTCTTGCATGAGTCTCCTAATTGAGTCTGTCAGTCACAGGAGAGGGGGCATGGCAGCACCCTTTTTTAACTACTTGCTGACCAAGCTTTTTCTGCCTCTTTTTGTTTATAAGTTTAAATCAGTATATTTTGTTCGAAAATTACTTATAACCCCCAAACATTATACATTTTTTTTTAGCAAAGACCCTAGGGAATAAAACAGCGATTGTTGCAATTTTTTATGTCGCAAAGTATTTGTGTAGTGGTTTTCAAACACAGTTTAAAAAAAAAATACACTTTAATGAATTGAAAAAACCCGACACAATATTTACCCAAATTTTTTGGTATAATGTAGGCAATGATGTTATGCCCAATAAATAGATACCTAACTGGTCATGCCTTAGAATTATGCGCGCTTGTGGAATGGTGACAAACGATGGTACCTAAAAATCTCCATAGGGGACGCTTTAAATGCCCTTATAGGTTACCTTTTTAGAGTTACAGAGGAGGTTTAATGCTAGAATTATTGCTCTCGCTCTAATGTTTGCAGCAATACCTCACGTGTGTGCTGCAAATATGCATGCGTGACTTACGTATGTGATTGTTTCTGCACGCAAGCATGAAGGGATTTTATTTTATTTATTTCAGGTACTTATATATATATATATACATTCACATCAGTCCCTACCCTCAAGGAGCTTACAATCTAAGGTCCCTAACTCAGATTCATACATATACTAGGGCCAATTTAGACAGAATCCAATTAGCTTTACACTTTTTTTTCTTATTTTACTTTTTATTTTACACTGTCCCTTTTATTTCTTTTATATATCACCTTTAATCCTATTACAAGGAATGTTAACGTCCTATGTAATAAAAATAAGGATGATAGGTCCTCTTTATGGAGAAATCTGGTGTCAAAAAGACCCCAAATCTCTTCTTTACCTTTAAAAGCAAAAGATTTTTAAAAAATGTGTTTGATCTTTTGCTTTAAAAAAAAAGAAAGAAGTCGCTTCAGTCCTCCAAGGCCATAGAGGCGATCAAAGAGTATCTACTCTTTGATCACCTATGGGAGCAGCTGGCCACACTGATCGTTTCTCGGGCAAAGCGGCGTAAACAGTAGCCCCAAGAAACATCGGCGAGTGGTGGGGGCGTCCCCTCCCGTCATTTTGGAAATTGTTCCAGTGGCTCATGAGCAGCTCAGATCGGTTTAATGAGAAAGCCGGCTGCTGGCTGCAAAAAACGATACCGGGGACATGGCTGATATTTTCAGCCATAATCCCGGTAAATCACTTGAAAACCGTAACGTATATATACATATTGCGGTCGGCAAGTGGTTAATATGTTGAATATTTTCACTGTCGGAAACCAAGGAGGATTGCAGATGACTGGCTGTTCCTTTCTTGGCCAGACCAGAGACAGATGACTTATGCTGCTTTACTGTATAATTAGGTGTATTCACTCCTCTGTGAATGTAACAGTGAAATTTATTCCAAACAAACCTCCCCCCCTCTCACTCACAGTGTGTCTGTGCAGTTTTACTGTAGTGTTAGTGCAGTGCATCCGTGCAGTTTTACAGCAGTATATTGAAGTGTGTCAATGTAGTGCGTCAGTGCAGTTTTACTGTGATATATTGTAGTGCATCAGTGCAGTTTACTGCAGTATATTGTAGTAAGTGAGTGCAGTTGTACTGCAGCATATTGAAGTGTGTCAGTGCAGTTTTACTGAAGTATATTGAAGTGCGTCAGTGCAGTTTTCCTGCAGTATATTGTAATGCATCAGTGCAGTTTTACTTTTTTTGTATTGCATTAGTGCAGTTTTAGTTTTTACTTTTGTATTGAAGTGACATTTCTGTCAGCAGCAGTCCTCCAGTTCAAGTGCACCAAACACCACTTTCAACTGATTAAAGTGCATCCAATTACACATTTCCCATCTCTACTACATTTGGGCAATAAGCCCCCATCATGTCTGGGTAGACAACAAGGAGAGGCAGACGTACCCATGCCACTATGTGGGGGCCATCAGCAAAGGTGGATATGGTCCGTCCTCAGGCATGGCACCTTAGTCTCTGTTTAGTGATGTTGCCCATGCTATCCAACCACAGCATGTAGAAGAGGTGGTGGACTGACTTATTAGACCATCCTCATCCTCCTAATCCTCTATGACCCTTCAAGTTGGCACTAGTGCGCAGTCCACCGCAGCTGCCAGAACAGCTTATTCTGCCTTCTTGTCCACAGCTACTCCTGCCATAGCCCTAGCTTCATGCATGGAGGAGTCAGCTGAGTTATTTGAATACAGCATCAGCCACTTGCTCCTTGATGATGCTGCCTGTTTTGGAGCAGACATTGAAACCTTAAGAGATGGTTTTCCTTTCCCAGAACCCTTGGGAGTAGTACGTGGCTAGGAGGAGGCAGTTACAGATACTGTAATCCTTAGTGACCCCTCAGTGAGGAGTTTATGTAATTCCTTTCCAGACTCTGTTAGGTTACAGTCTCTTGGAAAAAAATAGTTTTGAGGCTTCTCTTGGTGAAAGGAGGAGCGAAGGAAAAGGGGGCTGCCTCTGTGATGACTTTGAAAATTTTTTTAGTCCTCGGTGCTTAGGACTGTCAGTTTCCACATCCCATCCACAACGTCTACATCATATGGTGGAAGATTTTCTAGGGGCGAAAACCGACATGGAGAGCTTTCCAATCGATGATGCACTTGGTTACTGGGTCATGAGAATAGATCACTGGCCAGAACTTGCCTAGTATGCAATTGAGCTGCTAGGCTGCCCTGCATCCAGCGTACTTTCCAAACGGGCATTCAGTGCTGCTGGAGGTTTTGTTACAGATAAAAGAGTGCATCTGTCCACAGACTCCGTTGACCGGCTGACATTTATCAAAATAAATCATTACTGGATTAGCAGCAGCTATCAAACCCCTGATGCCGATGTCACCGATTAAGTGTTTTTGGGATGTGGAATCTGTGCAAAACTGTCTAGGCTGACTAGCATTGTGGTTGTTGATTTTATCGGGAAGAAAATTTTTGGTATAGGTTTCACGGGCACAATTAACACCCAAGGACCAGTCTTTCCACAGCTGTTTGATAGGTGTATATAATTTAATTTTTTATAGCAAGGCCAATTCTTGCTTTCATCAAGAGTACCTCTATAGGGTTACGGTATGAAGGCACCACCAACACCCAAAGACCAATTTTTCCACCACTGTTTGACCAGGCATATCATTTTAATTATTTACAGCAAGGACAATTCTTGCTTTCATCAACAGTACCTTTATAGAGTAATGGTGTGAAGGCACCACCAACACCCAAAGCCCATTTTTTCCACACCTGTTACTTCTTTTCAAAGTCTGTGAAACAGACACCAGAATTTATCCAAAAAATCTCTTGTTCTTGTTCCGAGTGCACTAAATTGTGGCCTGATCATACAGACTGGCTCCCCAAGCCATTGTTTACAAAATAAAGAAAGCTTGCAGGGAAAATGTAATTTTTTTTCCTTGATAAATGTAGTTTTTGCTGCAGCAGGTTCTATACACAGTACAGATGTGCCACTTTACAGGCAGACTAAGGGGACCCCCCAGGCATTTAATTTTTTTTCTTAGGATATATTTATTAAAATTTTAAATTGAAATACAAGTAAACAATAACAACCTAGGTACAATATAACCCAACTATGCCCTCCGTGTCTCAGCAGAAAAAAAATCATCAATAGCATAGAGAATGTGGTGTATATGAAACTACATTACATGTAGCAATAGAAAATAATGACAAATCAGAATTGCATTACAATGTCAGGAGTGCCAAAGGGCAAATAAAGGGAACCAACCTAAGTTTCTGAGTCTAACGTTGTCAGGGTAAGAGGGCTAGACACCCACTTATGTCATAACTTATGAAAAAGATGGGGCTTATTTTGAAGTTCAAACTTGTATAAAAGCAGACTGTCATTTATTAACCGGATCCAAGTGGTTAGAGCAGGACAAGTTATTCCTTTCCAGCACAGAAGGATAGTCTTCTTAGCAAAGATGTACAATATTTGTAGCAATCCCAATTTTTTGGATGCAAGATATTAGGTAGGCCTAAAACAGTAGATACAAATGAGCCCACTTCAGACCATAATGCATGGGCTTTAGGACAGGACCAAAAGCAATGTATAAAATCAACCTCACCCCCATATCCTCTGAAGCACTCAGATGTGGAACATAAGCCCATCCTACTCAATAGAAAGGGGGTGAGGTGACTTTGGTGAAATACTTTTATTTGGATAATTCTGTCCCTGGAAGATATCACTGAGCTGTTATATGTATCAGCAAACTCAGTCCAGTCCTCATCAGCAAGCTGTATATTCAGGTTAAACCAGCGGGACTGCGCAGCAGCAAACCTTGGGTTGGATTCAGCCATCAGAGTAGAAAAATATAGCAATTTTTCCAATAGGGGTAGAGATAATGGAGAGGAAGTTAAGCCAAATTGGGCCCTAAGAGCATGTCGAAATTGGAGATAAAAAAAAATAAAAGAAGGGGGGTAAGTTAGTCAGCTCTCAGCTGAGCAAATGACTTAAGGCCCTGCTCAGTACATAAAAGATTAAGGTATTTGATGCATCTGGAGATCCAACACTGTGGATCAGGGATCTTAAGGAGTTCATTCAACATAATGTTATACCAAAGTGGATTGTTACGAGAGGCAGTCCATATGCCCTTGGAGAAGCAGGTCACTATAGTAGTAAAAAGAGAGTGTTAGCCGTTCCAGGGAAATTAAGTACTCGTCTTCTATAGATAATGTTGTGTAGAGATTCAAAGGATGATACTATGGCAGGTTCAGTAGTGGTACAGGTATAAGCAGGAGATGGATGCAACCAGTCATGTATCACCACCAACTGAGAGGCTAGGTAATACAAATAAAATTGGGGAAGGCCAGACCTGCCAAATGAGAGGGCAATTTCAAAATCTCTAGAGCCATCTTGGGAGCACGGTGGTTCCACGGGAAACCTGTGCAGATGGAATCAATTTGTTTAAAAAGGGTCTTTGGGGGCGCATGCGCGCAGCGGCACCGAGCGGACATGCCTGTGTGAAGCTCCGCTCCACTCCGTGACACACCCGGGGGACACCGCAGACACAGAGCTCCCATCGCTTCACCCACTGCCTAAACCAACCTAGGAACACCCGCGGACCCCTGGAATGGTCCTGAGGGTCACAAAACAGAAGTTCTGTTCGCGGAACATACGCGAGGCCTTGCAGCGGCCTAATCCCAAGATGGCAACGGCCCTCCTCTCCCAACCGAGCATGCCGAAGGCCTTCAAGCAGCAAACACAGGCACAGCTGCCTTCACAGACGCGTCACAGCAGCGGATCCGAATCAGCCTCTGACTGTGGAAGCACACACACGGTGAGACAATCGGATATATTTAACAGATTTGAAGCCATGCTCCATAAGGCCCTCCAGCAGACCTCAGACACTATCACTGAGAAGCTCACTAAAGAGATTCGTGACCTGGGACACAGAACAGCTGAACTGGAGGTAAGAGTGGATGATATGGAATGCAATGTGCATAGTAATATGGCTGAACTGGAAAATCTGAATGAGGAGAACATTGCACTGCAGGCAAAAATAGAAGACATGGAGAACAGGGACAGGAGGTCAAACATTAGGATAAGAGGAGTCCCAGAAAGAATCCTAGACCTGCACTCCACTATCACAGCCCTCTTTCAGGAACTCCAACCTGCCATCCCTATAGAGAGACTGGAGTTTGATCGTATACATAGGGCACTAGCCCCGCGTAAAGAGAACGGACCCCCAAGAGACATCATAGCTAAATTGCACTACTACCGCACTAAAGAGCAATTGTTTGCTGCAGCAAGAGCTAAAGAGTCTCTCTCCTTCCAAGGCTTCACCTATCAGCTATTCCCAGACCTATCCCCAGTCACTATTGCCAAACACAAATATTTGAAACCCTTACTGCTCATTCTCCAACAACAGAAAATCAGTTACTTCTGGGGTTTTCCCTTCTCCGTGAGATTCACCTTTAAAGACATCAAATACACCTGCCGTTCTGCCTCTGAACTACAATCAACCCTCCAAGAATTGACCTTATTAGACACCCTCCAGCCTGTAAGCACCTCTCGCAGACGCTCGGCCTCACGATCCCCACAAAAGGTCACCCACTCCTCCCACCACTCCAATTCCTCACAGAGGAGCCTCCACAAACGTATCAGATCTGACAAGCCTGCGACCGTTGATGAAGACTCTATGGACTGATCAGGCCCCAATGGACTCCCTGGCATTATCACTTATCAGCTTCTTAGCTGCAACACGGAACACTTTACCTTTTTTTTATTTCCCCTTTAAAAAAATTTTTTTCTACTCTTCATATTTGCAACCAATCGCCTGGCTCCTGCCACGCCTGAAGGCCATTGAAATCGAGACGACTGCTGTCTCCCCCTTTTTTTTCTTTGAGACTCTGCTGTACCATGGTACCTTTTTATACTCTAATGTCCCCCTTTCGAAGGGGGTTTTTTGTGTCCACTGGAGTGGAATTCCTGCTCCCCCTTTTTTCTGCCTTAGATCCCCCGCAAGATCATGCGGGTCATCCAAGACAGACCTGGGACCTCAGGGGAGGTGTTCTTCACTCCCCCTGACAGTCCCCCCTTGCACCAGTTTAATGTTTCTTATGCAGTTTTTATTTACATATGTGCCATTTTCACTCATGCCTTTTTTTCTTCTTTTCCTTCTTTTTCTTCTCCTTCTTCAGGACTTTCTTTTTTCTCCTCACTTGCCGATGGGAGGCGGAGACGCGGGGCGCGCGGATCTTCTGGGAACAGCAGGTATGTCAAGTTGGAATCCCTATATAATTCCCCACATAAATTTAATGCAGACAAGGCGAATCAGTTATTCTCTGGGATATCCCTCCCATCACTCTCCCCGACACAAAAAGAACACTTGGAAGGCCCCATCTCGGAAATCCTTCAGGCTATTAAATCCCTTAAACCCAACAAGCGACCGGGCCCAGATGGCCTCTCGTCCACATACTACAAAACTTTTGCGCATCTCTTAGCCCCACAAATGGCCGCGTCCTTCAACTCCCTTCTACAACAGAACACCTTCCGTCCTGAATCCCTCACAGCCTCCATTAGCATGATTCCAAAGCCCAACGCAGACCACACCTCTTGGGCCAGCTATCGACCTATCTCCCTTCTTAATAACGATATAAAGCTGCTAGCCAAGATTCTGGCCTTGCGAGTCAACCCCATAATAGGAGAGCTGGTACACAAGGATCAAACAGGCTTCATTCCTGCTAGACAAACACCCGATAACATCCGCCGAGCCCTACTGCTCTCCCACACGGCCAAAACACGTGGCATTCCCACAGTTTTCCTATCCTTAGATATAAGGAAAGCTTTTGACACAGTCTCCTGGTCGTATATGAATTTTATTCTCAGCCGATGGGGTTTCAGAACGCATTTCTTGTCATGGATTAATGCCCTCTACCAGGACTCCCGGGCATATGTGAAATATGCAGGATTTCGCTCGGCTCAGTTTAGAATTCAGAATGGGACCAGGCAAGGCTGCCCTCTTTCCCCGCTCTTATTTGCTCTATCGATAGAACCCCTGGCTCAGCTAATACGTACACACCCTGACATCAAAGGGATTGAACTAGGAGGTCACCAACACAAGATCTGCTTATTTGCAGATGACATTCTTGTGTTCTTGACCTCACCACTCACCTCTGCACCCAATCTACTATCCACCCTAGAGGCCTTCTCTACTATTTCCGATTTGCATACCAATCCACATAAGTCACAAGCCCTAAACATTTCACTATCCCAGCACGACGAACAGCTACTAAAAAAGTAATTACCATTCTCTTGGGCCTCTCACAGCCTGAACTACCTGGGCATTAAACTTACGCCCTCCCACGCAGATCTATTCGTAGCCAACTACCTCCCGATGCTTATAACCATAACAAAATTAATGCAGAGATGGTCCCCCCTCCCAATATCTTGGTTGGGTAGAATCGCAGTAACTAAAATGGTGATTCTCCCGAAACTCCTCTACTTATTTAGGACCCTACCGTCACAAGTCCCTGCCTACTTCTTTCGTCTCCTCCAGAGCAGAGTAATGTCGTACATCTGGCAAAAGCAGAGACCTCGAATAACCAAAAGTACAATGTTCTCTCATCACACTGACGGAGGACTAGGGGTACCTAAATTTCAGACATACTACTATGCAGCGCAACTTTCCCAACTAGTCAAGTACCATGCAACCAAAGAAGCCCCATTATTGTTGGCTATAGAATCTGTCAACCTGGACCCCCTGTCCGCTGCCAACCTACTTTGGCTTAATTCAGAACACCGACACTTCGTCTCTAATCCTATCACTCGTCATTCTCTCGCTATCTGGGATAAATTTAGATTCACACACAAGCTACAATCAGCGCACAACCCCCTCTTGTCATTCTTGAGAAATCCAGCCTTCCCACCAGCTTGTGAGTCACCCACTAGGTTCCATGTATGGGTGCAAGCAAATCTACTGTGATTTCATTCATTCGTGCCCCACTCAACCTTCCTAGCCTACCCAGCCTTAAGTGAAACCCACAACCTCCCTTCAAACGAACTGTTTCGATATTTACAAATCAAACATTTCTTCTCTCCCCTTGCCCGAGTTACTCCCCCTTTAGATAACTTCACATATTATGAAGGAGTCTGTAAATCTAGCCCTCACGCCAAAGGGGTCATTTCCACCCTCTACCGGTCCCTACTTCAGACACCCCAAAACCCCCCCCACCAATACGTCATGAAATGGGATTCCGATTTGGGCAGCCCTTTAACTCAGGAAGACTGGACCAATATCTGGGTAAACACACATTCTTCGTCTGTGAACGTGTTGGCAAAGGAAACCAATTATAAAGTTTTGATGAGATGGTACTTAGTACCTGCCAGAATAGCCAAATTCATTCCTACATATACGAGCCTCTGCTTTAGAGGTTGCACAGACCAGGGTATCCATCTCCACATCTGGTGGACTTGCCCGACGGTGCAAATATTCTGGAAACAAGTACTGGGGCTTGCCTCGAAGGCCCTTGGTATCACCATAGAAGCGTTACCGACCACTGCCTTGTTAAATCTTAAACCAGAAGGTCTCTCACGCACTCAATTTAAATTACTCCAGCAGTTAACTACGGCTGCTAAACAAACGATCGCAAAAGCCTGGAAATCGCCCTCCTTACTGGTGTCTGAGGTTAAAGGCAGGGTAGGCAGAGCCCTAGTCCACGCTAAAATGGAAGCTATCGAGAACAACAGGGTGAGGAAGTTTGAGAGAATCTGGAAACCATGGATCACACACTTTCTCCCCCCCTGATTTTGATGATTCCCTCCTGCTACCATGTTGAGTGACTGGTTTACTGTGCTAACCCCTTCTGTCATCCTACCACCTGCGCCTTGGCTTCCTGGACTGTCGGTGTGCACGTGCCGTTCCGCCTCCCTCGGTAAGTGATCTTCTTCCTTCACTCTCTCCGCTTTTCTTCTTCTATCCCCTCCCCCCCATCTCCCTCCATACCTACCTCCATCCTCCTTTATCTATTCTTTCTCTACTGGTTTATCAACACGGTGTATAGTTATTTATACTCTTTATGATATGTTGTCCAGGTTTATTGACGCTTCTTCATTGAAGTTGCACATTGGATCATTATAGGCATGACGTTATATGGTTGGTCATCTCTGCTAGTCGCCCTATCATTGTTAACAACGCCCTCTCTCCATTCACTCTGCATCACCGCTTGACCACAGTTTGTTCCCATTTGGGGTGGCAAGCAGGTGCAGATTGACGACCCTGTACAACTCCGCACGGAGGGCTCTCTCCTCCCTTCCCTCCCTCCACAGGGTGAGATAGGATCATCTAGCGACTACCATCAGGATACTCAAGCCTTACTCATTAGCTCTACTATCCTTTAAATTGATCCCAGACGAGGAGTTTTTTCCCTTTTTTTCCCTCCATATATGTGCATACTCATATAAGCGCTCTCACTATCCCAGTTTGCAATGTTGAAGTATATGCCTGTTTACAGCCTAATGGCGACCTTATTGTGTGCACTGCCGTGCATTGTTTATCTGTTTTCTATTGTATTCTCAATAAAAACCTTTTGACAAGAAAAAAAGGGTCTTTGGGATTTACATGGAGAGTTAGCCATGACATACAGAAGATTTGGAAGAAAAATCATCTTTAACAAATTGACCCTGCCCATAAGATCTAATGGTAAATTCATCCTCTGGTTGGTTCGCTGCTGTAGTTGAATGATAACAGGGCATAAGTTGTTTACAACATAAGAGCTCAGGAATAATTGTACTACCACTCTCAAATAACAAAAGGATTTAACAACCTGAAGTTGTGAGCTTGGATGTATTACCTGCTCAGCCTCAGGGTCCAACGGAAAAAGACTGGAGTTAGTCCAGTTAACCCGGAAGCCAGAGTATATACCAAAGCTTTTCATCTCTTGTAACAGGGAACACAAGGAACCAGAAGGATCAGCCAAGTATACCAGGGTGTTATCTGCATATAATGAAATTTGCTCCTCTATAGTGCCAACAATCAGGCCTTGTATAGAGGGCGAAGAGCGTATACGGGCAGCTAAAGGCTCAATGGCCAAAGCGAACAACAATAGGGATAAAGGATATCCTTGGTGTGTTCCTCTAGAAATAGAGAGCTTAGGTGAGACAAGGCTATTAATACAAACCCTGGCCTCTGGGCAAACATATAAGAGCTGTATCCAAGCAATCACCTGAGGTCCAAATCCATAAAGCTGCAGCACTGCAAACAGATAAGGCTACTCTACACTGTCAAATGTGAGACTATAACATGAGTGGTGAAGTGACCATGAGGGTATTGTAGGTTTTGAAAGAGGCTACTATATTCATTTTTGTAGAACAATCCAGAATGAATCCTGCTTGATCACTGTGTACCAGTGAGGGAACAACCTTATTCAAATGATTGGCAAGCACCTTCACCAAAATTTTAACATCTACAGTAATTGATGAGATGGGCCTGTAAGAGCCACAATCCAGAGGGTCCTTGCGTGGCTTGAGGAATGAGGTTTATCAGAGCCTCCTACATAGAAGGAGGAAGAATGCCCCCCCTCAAGGCCCCGTTGAAGGTACACAAAAGATAGGGACTCAAAAGGTGCTTAAACTTACGATACCACTCATTGGAGTACCCATCCAGTCCAGGTGTTCTATGAGATGGCATCTGAGCAATAGCTAGTTCTATTTTCTCAGCAGTGAGGGGAGCATCCAACTCGTGTCTACAACTCTCACTCAAGGAAGGAAGGGACGCATCAGCCAAATATGTAGACAAAAGGCTATCTGCATACTGTGCAGTCGAGGTGTAAAGTCGAGTATAAAAGGCTGTGAAAGCATACAAGATTTCATGGGGGGTATAAACCATGGTAGCAGCAGAAACCCGAATCCGAGGAATGGATGTAGGTGCATATTCTGGGCACGTTAGATAAGCGCCCGGCTTATTATTTAAGCATGCTTTTCAAAGTTAGATCTAAGAGTCAGAGCTCCTAATTCCTGTGAGATTGTAACCAGGTAGCATGAGTCTGAGAAGTGGGGTCAGTATTATAGGCATGGATGTGTCAGCTCCAAAAGGTGTAGCTCATTTTACCACATAATGAAGTTTACTCCATAGCTCTCAGGTGCAGGCTCAACGTGAGATATACAAGTGTAAAACAGGACTCCGGACAGCCGCACTCCGATCAAACCTTTATTATAAAGCCATTAAAAGTCCATGCGGTACAGAGAAAAAGGACTAATGCGTTTCACACCTCACAATAGGCGATTACTCAGTCTGAATCTGACTACGTGTGGCCGTCCGGAGTCCTGTTTTACACCAGTATTATAGGCAGCTTCTGTCCGCGTCATGGCAGACTCAAGCTCTTCAGTACACACATGGATTTTTTTTGAAGCATGCCAGTCACAGCCATGAAGGCTTCACACAGTTAGATTTTAAATGCCTCTCACTCTGTAGCTGGGACAGTGGTGCTAAGATTGGCTTTCCAAAACTCAGTTATATCTTTAGAGAATGCTCCAAAGACTGTCTGATCTTCCAACCATTGAGAATTTAAATGCCACAAGGCTGGGCCTGTGGGAGGGAGGAAGGAGGTTAACTTCGAGTAGGAGGGGGGCATGGTCAGAGACTCCCCGGGGGAGAATAGAGACTTCAGAGATAAAGGGGAGAGTCAATTGAGTAGCGAAAGCCAGATCAATGCGTGACATCGTACAAAAAGAGTCTGAATGACAAGTAAATTGTCTATCATCTGGATGCCTCCACCTCCACACATCCGTGAGGTCATGAACACATACCCAATCTAGGAGAGCTTAAAGATTTTCCCTTCACTCCGCAAACAGTCCATAAAGGGGTCAGGGACTGCCCCAGGCAATTCATTTAAATGAATTTTTCATTGTTATTGTTTCACTTTTAGCATCAGTAAATCACTGCTAACTTAAAAATGATCTTTTTTAAAAACCTTTTGTTCATTGATATATATGTCCCCCAGGGCAATATCTGGACCCCCATACTCTTTGTATGCTCATTAACTTGGCCATCAAAATAGGCACTGTTGATCTTTCCAGTTCGGGTCCCATAGACTTTAATGGGATTCGTTGTTCGGCTTCGAACTTTTGTGATGTTCGAAATTTCTGGCGAGAACCATCTCTAGTAACAATCCAATGTTTCAGGACCTCACAGGATCCCTTTCTCAAGGCAAAGTTATTAGCAGGGCATGGTTTGGAAGGGCTCATTGGCATTATGTGTGCATGAGTGGGTAGCGCTGCGGGCTGACATGTAATTGGCTCAATGCCAGGCTCTCCAACTACAGATGAATTGACAAGTCACCCTTCTTAAAGAAGAAGGCAATGGTAACTATTCATTTTACCAGGGGGGCCTTGCTAGAGATATAACGGCAACTATCCTTAAAGGCCATGGGGTACATGTACACTAGAAAAAGCACACATCTGCAACTAGCCAATTAATCTTTTCCAGCTTTGCACTTTTCCTTTCTGCAGCAAGATCAAATTGAAGAAAATGCAGTCAATACAATAAACAATCCATGTCTTCTAGGTAGATATATTTTCTGTTTTCCCTTGCTCAGATTCATTGCTTTATTCCATCTGACATAAAATAAATGTTGGCTTAATAGGATAGATTTGTGACATTACTGTTAACCTGAATGTTGATACTTTGCGCAAGAGAAGAAGGAATTCTGCTGAGCCAGTGTTAAATCGGCCGTAAAGCTCCCGTGATATATCTGTTCCAGGAGAGCTGTCTAGGAGAGGTGACCACAAGGTATGCTCTATCATAAAAATGCTGCTGGCTTATGCTCTGTGTTGATTGTATATTAATAGGATCATCTGCAGATGGAATGTGTTTCTAAATATGCAATGCTTTCTACTTTGGATTTAGGCTTAATACGTTAAAAAAAAAAAAAAAAGATAGTTAAAATTTTCTGTAGCAATCCAGCCAGCAAAAAATGATTTTGAGGTGTTGGTAATTCTGTATCTTTTACTAGCTGTTCCCCAGAGCTCATTATAGCTAAACTTTCAACATACAACCCAAGGAATGCAGAAATGTGGAACCTGAATATTTTTCCATATTGTATATTAATGGCAAAAATGATTTCAGTATACATAATAGAAACTATAGTAATATCTGTCAACAATTTTAGTTGAAGTACATTCTTTAAAAAAGTTTCATGCACTTCTTTGGTGCGATTTAGAGGAAATAGGCAGCACAATATACCATAACATTTGAAGAAACATGTGGCAATGCATGTGCACTGCCACATTGCACATATGTGAACCTAGCCTTATACTTGCTGTGCCCTCTAAAGAGTGATTCATGGCTGAACCGCTTGCTTTTATTGTTCTTTGCTAGTCCGTGTGAACAAACACTAAGGGAGGGAGAAGGCTAAGGGTCTCTTGGGGATTCTAAGAAGGAGAGGGAAAATCTATGGTTGAGTAGTCCCCCACACTCAGTGCACTCACAGTTAAAACCCCAGTGCCCACTGGGAATGAAGGCAGCTTCTCCTTCCCATCTTGGGTGAGGCGATATGTCACATGACAAGGGGAGACAGGAGGAAGGGCAGTCTGCCCTCATTCCCTAGTGATACTGCGCTGAGAGGCATGTTCTCATTCTCAGTGCCTGCTATCTTCCACCCACAGCAGGCTGCTATTGAAGGGAATAGAGAGAAGATTCCTTCCACCAACAGCTATCGAGGCCCCTGCTCCTACTGACAGGAGTGGTACTACAGTCCCTCCTGTCAGTCAGGAGAACAGAGTGGCCAAGGCTAATGGTGCCCCCCCTCCGCATATCAATACTGCTCTTGGGGCACATGACCCTTCTGTCCCCCACCCTTTGTCCCTGCCCTGAGTTCCACTAAAACATTATCTGCTTGAATATCTCCATCTCTTGCAGTATATTTATAAAAGTTACCACTTTCATTCAAGTCAACTTGTATTCTCTGGTTATTGGCCTTTATGTGGCATCTAATAATAAATATTCTACTAGGATATATCTCAGTCTCCTGTTAATAACCATCCAAATTTGAAACAGTTCAAGAACTGCAAAGACAGAAAATAACACATTATTAAAGCATAGGTCAATAAATTATTAATCAGATGATATAACTTGCCTTTAATAATTAGTTATTAGCTGCAGATTGGAAACACAGACTGTCATTAATATGTTCCAGAGGAGACAAGAAGGATCATGGGAGCAGACTGTCAGGGGATTGTATCGGGGTTGGTAAATGAATCATACCTAATCTGGGAGAAATGTAGCTGCAGAGGATGGGCAGTAATCCTCCATTATGATTAATTGCTCATCCATATTCAGTAAGCAGTATGATGTATTTTCAGTGGACAATTATGGATTTCTAGCATGCTTCACTAATACTTTCGCTGAAACGTTATATATTTGCAGTTTATCATTCTGCTTATCTTGTTCTCATTAAAGAAAACAGGAATGGTATAGCTGTTCATGTAGATGTACAAGTATTTGGTAATGATCTCTTTAATGTTTCTCATGCCCCAATGAATATGCAGGTGAGCTATACAGGTTAACTCAGTACAGTCTGAACGGTCATATGCTGGAATGTCCATCTACAGTATAATTACTGTAGTCCAACAACTCCTTGTGCAAACTTCTGCTCAGCGTGAATGAAATGTACTGAGATCTTACACATGCCAGGAACATCAGAGGTGGACCACATGCTTTTTAAATGACCTCACCCTCCCCTTCTTGCCTTTCAGTCTATTGAATTTTTTTTGCAGGTTGATCACAGGTTATTCCCTGCAGTATAATAGCAGAAACACCTCACTGATAACCTGAGTGACTTTTATTGCTATTGCACAGATTTGGGTCAATTGTTGGCTGCAGCTAGAAATAATGAATAGACCCCTAGTGTGGATTTTTTTCAGCTGTCTTAAAGCTTCACTTGCTCCACAACATTCACATTTAAAAGCGGTAGTGTAGGTACTTTAGTTTTCTATATATTCTCTTAACAGGGACACTGTCATCTTGCATATTCTGGCATTTAGGTATAAGTATGTAACATAAGTATCCCTAGTACATGTACATGTTGTTCGTCTTGCTTTGTCCATGTTTGTGTTTGCTTCATGACCTGACCTGGCCTGTGATTCTGAAGTTTGCATTCCTTCCATTGACTTATCTGCATTCGGTTTATAATGGCTACTTTATTGGTATTGACCATGGCTTCATCTTGGACTCCTCACTCGGCAGCTAATTCTCTAGCTCTGCTGTTTTCCTGACCTTAGTCTACTTCCTGATCAATGTACCCATGTAAGCACAATCACTGCACAGCTTCTGTGAATATCACTGGAACAAACCTAGGACCTTTGAGGAAGACCAGGTGATGACTACATAAATTTCTCCTGTTCCTAGACCAGCAACTGAACATTATCAGACTCTGCCTCTTCTGGGATTCTCCACAAGCCAAATGTAAGAAGATAATACAGATACCTTATGATATAGTCATTTTCCCCATGGTTCGTTGTTCCTTTATAAATGTTTTCCTGTAATTTGCAGCATGGATCATGTATCTACAGTATCTCACAAAAGTGAGTGCACCCCTCGCATTTTTGTAAATATTTTCATGTGACAACACTGAAGAATTGACACTTTGCTACAATGTAAAGTAGTGAGTGTACAGCTTATATAACAGTGTAAATTTGCTGTCCCCTCAAAATAACTCACCACACAGCCATTAATGTCTAAACCGCTGACAACAAAAGTGAGTACACCCCTAAATGAAAATGTCCAAATTGGGCCCAATTAGCCATTTTCCCTCCCTGGTGTCATGTGACTCATTAGTGTTACAAGGTCTCAGCTGTGAATGGGGAGCAGGTGTGTTAAATTTGGTGTTATCGCTCTCACTGTCTCATACTGGTCACTGGAAGTTCAACATGGCACCTCATGACAAAGAACTCTCTGAGGTTCTGAAATAAATAATTGTTGCTCTACATAAAGATGGCCTAGGCTATAAGAAGATTGCCAAGACACTGAAACTGAGCTACAGCACGGTGACCAAGTCCATACAGCGGTTGTTTTTGGGAAATAGACGTATGAGTGCTGCTAGCATTGCTGCAGAGGTTGAAGGGATGGGGTTTCAGCCTGTCAGTGCTCAAACCATACACCGCACACTGCACCAATTGGTCTGCTTGGCTGTCGTCCCAGAAGGAAGCCTCTTCCAAAGATGATGCAAAACAAAGCCCACAAACAGTTTCCTGAAGACAAGCAGACTAAGGACATGGATTACTGGAACTATGTTCTGTGGTCTGATGAGACCAAGATAAACTTATTTGGTTCAGATGGTGTCAAGGGTGTGGTGCGGCAACCAGGTGAGGAGTACAAAGACAAGTGTGTCTTGCCTACAGTCAAGCATGGTGGTAGGAGCGGTCTGGGGCTGTATGAGTGCTGCCAGCACTGGGGAGCTACAGCTCACTGTACTGTGACATACTGAAGCTGACCATGATCTCCTCCCTTCAGAAAGTGGGCCGCAGGGCAGTATTCCAACATGATAACGACCCCAAACACATCTTCAAGATGACCACTGCCTTTCTAAAGAAGCTAAGGGTAAAGGTGATGGACTGGCCAAGCATGTCTTCAGACCTAAACCCTATTAAGCATCTGTGGGGCACCCTCTTGGGCATTTAGTTCACCAGAGCTTCATAGGTTGCCACCAACTCTTCCACTCCATGATGACATCACGGAGCTGGTGAATGTTAGAGACCTTGCGTTCCTCCACCTTCCATTTGAGGATTTCCCACAGATGCTCAATAGGGTTTGGTTCTGGAGACATGCTTGGCCAGTCCATCATCTTTACCCCCAGCTTCTTTAGCAAGTCAGAGGAAATCTTGGAGATGTGTTTGGGGTTGTTATTGTGTTGCAATACTGCCCTGCGGCCCACTCTCTAAAGGGAGGAGATCATGCTCTGCTTCAGTATGTCACAGTACAATGAGCTGTAGCTCCCCAGTGCTGACAGCACTCATGCAGCCTCAGACTGTGACAGTCCCACCACCATGCTTGACTGTAGACAAGATACACTTGTCTTTGTATTCCTCACCTGGTTGCTGCCACACACCCTTGACACCATCTGCACCAAGTAAGTTTATCTTGGTCTCATCAGACCACGGGACATGCTTGACTGTAGGCAAGACACAGTTGTTTTTGTACTCTTCACCTGATTGCCACCACGCAAGCTTGACACCATCTGAACCAAAAAAGTTTATCTTGGTCTCATCAGACCACAGGACATGGTTACAGTAATCCATGTCCTTAGTCTGCTTTTCTGCTTCCTTCTGGGACAACAGCCAAGCAGACCAATTGGTACAGTGTGCGGCGTATGGTTTGAGCACTGACAGGCTAAAACCCCATCCTTTCAACCTCTGCAGCAATGCTAGCAGCACTCATATGTCTATGTCCAAAAGACAACCTCTGGATATGACGCTGAGCACGTGCACTCAACTTCTTTGGTCGACCGTGGCGAAGCCTGTTCTGAGTGGGACCTGTCCTGTTAAACTGCTGTATGGTCTTGGCCACCGTGCTGTAGCTCAGTTTCAGGGTCTTGGCAATCATCCTATAGTCTAGGCCAGGGGTAGGCAACCTGTGGCCCTCCAGCTGTTGTAGAACTACATTTCCCATGAGACATTGCAAGGCTGACGGGTACAATTACTCCCAGAGGCATGATGGGACTTGTAGTTTTGCAACAGCTGGAGGGCCGCAGGTTGCCTACCCCTGGTCTAGGCCAACTTTATGTAGAGCAAAAATAATTTTTTTTAGATCCTCAGAGATTTCTTTGCCATGAGGTGCCATGTTGAACTTTCAGTCACCAGTATGAGACAGTGAGAGCGATAACACCAAATTTAACACATCTGCTCCCCATTCACACCTGAGACCTTGTAACACTAATGCGTCACATGACACCGGGGAGGGAAAATGGCTAATTGGGCCCAATTTGGACATTTTCACTTAGGGGTGTACTCACTTTTGTTGCCAGCGGTTTAGACATTAATGGCTGTGTGGGAGGGGCCACAGTACACTGCGTAATCACAATGTTCCAGAGTCCACACTTACCCCTCGTCTACACAATTTAAACCACAATAGCGAGAGTGACAGAGTATGACCACTGACTTTCAAGTTGTACCGTGGAGTACCGTTTCTTTAGAGACTCCTAGATTTTTTTTAATAAAAACGAGATGTATTTCAACCGGATCTGGTCCCCATCCGTTGGACGCCGGGAGGTCGACAACGTTTTGATGTTCAGGGT
>BLSH010552316.1:1606542-1626707 GCA_018402905.1 Glandirana rugosa | reverse complement strand
GGCGCTCTAAGGGTTAAGTATGTTCCCTGGGCGTGTTCTAACTGTGGGGGGACTGCCCTAACAGGGGAAGGGAAGTGGTCACAGCCTTCATGTACAGGAAGGCTGTGATCACTCCCTTCCCCCTCTCACAGAGCGGAGGTCCGTGTTTACATACACGGACCTCCGCTCATTCGCTCCGGGGGGGGCCATCGCGGGTGGCCGGCGGCAATCGAAGCCGCCGCACCCGCTCCCCGGCCCCCCCTGGACACAGTGAGCGCGCGGGCGCGCCTCCGGCGGCGCGCGCGCGCTCACTAGGCTCGATCACGCGGCCGCCGTCGTATGACGGCGATCCGCGTTACAGAGCCATCTTGCCGCCGTCAATTGCCGATTGACGGTCGGCAAGTGGTTAAACCCCACAACGGCACCCCGCAACTGAATGCATTGCACACAGATGCAGGAAGCCCTCATTCACTTGGATGGGCCACGTTCAGCAGGCATTGCTGCACTGTGATGCAAAGCATTTTGGCTATTGCGTGTGTACATCCCCCCCTCTGCTGCCTTTGCAGCTTAAGAGGAACAGTTGGGTAGCAGTAAAAAACACAGCTCAACCTCTAATTTTTACTGTCCCCCAACCATAAGTGTAAACGAAGTAGCAGGGCACTCTGAAGAGTGATCCACAGTGAATAATTTTTTTAGACATATTTGACAGGTGGTGAAGAAGCATTGTTTTCTCCTTACCACTTGTTTTTAACTCCTAAAATCCCATACCACTGTGCTGTAGCCATGTGCATTGCACACGGTTGCAGCGCAGCCCAATTGAGTTGAATGGGCTGAGTTGTTAAGCAAGCGCAGTGCAGTGCACTAGTGGGCTCTTTCACACTGGCTTTCTGTCCAGTGGACTCTGTTTTGTTCAGGGATCGATCCATTGATCCCCACTGAGCAGGCGGGTGACAGCCCCATCTCCACTCACTGTGCAGAGACCTGCCAGAGCCACGCTCTCCTCTTTGGGGAGATCAGATGAAAATGGACCACCTGTCCATTTTCATCCAATCCACTACACATATGGAAAATAGGACCTCCATCCGTCTGGATTTCACGGATCGGATCGGATAGCAGCGGGTGTCAGTGGACATGTCAACATTGACATCTGCCGCTCCATAGAGGTGAATGGGCGTCTGATCAGGTCCACCTGAAAAACTGTCAGGCTGACCTGATCAGAAACCCCATCTGAAAGGGCCCTTAGATCCCTTTCACACTGGGGCGCTTTACAGGCGCTATTGCACTCAAAATAGCACCTGTAAATTGTCTCCCCATTCAAACCAAGTGTGTCCTTTCACACTGAGGCGGCTCAGGGCGGTGCGCCTGCGGGAGTAAAATTAAACTCCTGCAAACATGATTTTTCAGGAATGTGGGGAGCTCCACCGCCCCTGCCAGTGGATTGAATGGGCAGCGCTCCCAAAGCGGCTGTACACCGCTCCAGGAGCGTCGAGCGCCGGCACTTTTAACCCCTGTTTAACCCCTTGTGGGGGGGTTAAAAGTGCCGTGCTGCCGCCCGAATAGCGGCGCCATAGCGCTGCTATTACAGCGGTAGATCGCCGCTAAATTGGCGGCAGTTTACCGCTGACGAGCGGGCGGTCCCAGTGTGAAAGGGGCCTTAGTGTTCGGGTTTGGCTTGAAGAAAAGGTGGCAACCCTATACAGGAGTGAATTTCCCTTCCTAGGGGGAGATTTCCTCCCACTTCCTGTTGTCTTCCTCCGTTTGTAAGTAGGAGTCGTTTGTAAGTCGGATGTTTGTAACTAGGGGACTGCCTGTATATGGATATGTGCATTTTCTTTAGGAGAGTGTAGGTCATGGTGTGTTTTAATGTTTTATGGCCAAAATATTTTATTATTTGTCCTTCATATATTAATTGAATACATCTATTGTTGATATAATCTCTTGTAATACTTTTAGAATTACCATGTGATACAATAGTAATGCACATCATATTTTTTTTTTATTTAAAAAAATGTAATGTGCGAGTGTTGTGATTAAGCTTTATAGCACCAGCGACTCCTCCAACCTTTTGACATGTTTTTATTACATAGTTTAGAAGGTATTCTTATGTTTTTTAACATAAGGCTTAACTAAGTTGAACTTAGCAATTTGTATTGTAGTGAAATTGCAAGTATAGCCTACGAAATCTTGCATTTTAGGAGTTGTGGGTGGGGGTGTAGAATTAAACATGAAGCTGCCATTTAATTATTCACAGGAATATATATATAAATATATATGTAAATATTAGTGAAAATTGTGGCATCCCAAAGTGAGTTTTTATATCTGACATAAGGCTCTTTCACACTTGTGGCTGATAGGGGTGTGAGGGGCAACTGAGCCATAGTTTCACTGCCCCAACCTCTCACCAGAATATTAACATTACATCTAGGCAAGGGTGTACACAAGCCGCAAAGCAATTTTATTTCAAACTGCAGTGTCTGACAGGCAGCACCATCTGTCAAACTTGCCCATTTAGATCAATAGGGCTGCACCACAACCGTGAGCCATACACTTGGCTTGCAGTTACAGTGTGGTCCAACGAGGTATTGCCATTCAGAAATGTTAAAAAAACAGGCATCACCTCCTGAATGCCTGCCAAGCTGCTTTTATACCGTTCTTGGAAAAGCAATCTCCTGCTTTTTGCATGTCTGTAAGAGCCCATACTATATAAATTGAGCCATATTCTTGTGTAGTAAACATGCAAAACTGCTGTTTTTTGGGTCCCATGCAGCCCTCCTACTCTTACTTTGTGATCCAGATTTACAGTTGTTTCAAGGGGACAGAGACAAACTGTCTTATAACTCTGTAATCCTCCTTGCACCATTATAACATTATAGCAGTAATACTATACACAAAAGGCTACCTTAACTAAGCTATAAAGATTGTTATTTGCCAAATAATCATTAGTTTCAGCAATGATTGTCAGTACCAGCTAAACATAACAACCACATGGTTAAAAATAATGTTCATTATGGCAAATAACACAAGGCAGGGGCGTTGCTGGGTGGGAAAAAGACCAGGGGCTCCTGCCCGAAGAAATGTGGCAAAGCACGCAGTGGTGAAAAATGGGCGTGGTCTAAACAAAATAGTGGGCACAACTTAAAGGGGGCTTATGGGTGTGTGGCTCACGTCTGAGATGAATGAGTGATGAAGGAAGGAAGAAAGAAAGAGATAGAGAGGGAAGGAGAGAGAAGAGAAGGAAGGAAAGAAAGAACGAGGGATGGAGGGACAGCAGGCCCAGATCCTTCACCACAATAGCAATATGTGTATTCCAGAAAGTTTAACAAACAGCAGATAAAGACACTCCAAACATTTGGTGTCGGCGTGTCAATCATCACGGCACCATGGTTTGTATGGTGTCAGAATGATTGAAGTGCATTATTTCTATTACATTGTAATATAAAATAAAATAGTTCAACTCACCATAAAGCAAAATTAGTGGGAGCCCTGGGCCTGTCACTTGCCACTGTTGCCTGCTACCAGATGCCATCAGGTGTCCCCAGCGGAGTCCCTCCTTCCATCAGGTGTCCACAGCGGAGTCCCTCCTTCCATCAGCTGCCCCCAGCAGAGTCTCTCCTTCCAGCAGGTGTGCCCCCCAGCAATATCATCTCTGTTCGCCCACCCTGCTCGCTCACAGCTCCCTTATGCAGGCCGGTTGCAGGTTTGTCAAGCCGCATGCTCGCAGCTCTGTCAAGCCGCCCGCTCATGACTCTCATGGAGCCCGCTGGCTATTAGGGACCCTCAGGGCTATGGACAGTAGATCCGGGACTGCAGCCCCGATAGCCACACCCTGGCGACGCCCCTGGCACAAGGTATTGCTTAGCGAACTGAGCCGATAATCACTTACTAAATAGTTAGGATTTTGCAGCTTACAATAGGACAAATGCAGCCCATTATGCAGCTATACTACCTAATTGGGCTCTTAAGCTTATAACCTTTTGACCACTTGTCCCACCCTATTATATTGTAAGTTCTTATGAGCAGGGCCCTCTTATCCCTCTTGTATTTTATTGTATTGAAGCTGTACTGCCTCCCTTGATGTTGTAAAGTGCTGTGCACTGTTGGTAATATATAAATTCTGCATGATAATAATATTTTGCGATTGACATTCTTGCCCTGTAGAATCTTCACCCAGATATTCAAAAGTTTAGATCTTTAAAGATTTTGTTTATCGGCAGTAGCTTCGCTATAACAGAAAATAAACCTAGAACAAAAAGGAATTGACCCAGAGACTGCAATGCAAAAGCTAACTTTCTGGACTGGGAGCTATAAAAATTGACTCAATACTTCAGTGGTTCAATACACAGAAATAAAACACAGATATGAGAGAAAAATTGAGTCATCGTCTCCTCTGAAGCGTGGCAATAGGACTGGTTTACAGGTGATAATCTCATTATTATTGTTGACTAGAAGAAATGTAACCGGATGTAAGACATGTTGTCTGTAGGAAAATCGATTTGAAAAGGGTTGTAGATCAAACTGCTGGAGAGATATTAAACCTTATCAGATACCCCAATACAACTGACAAGTGTTAAAGGGAAAGGACGCTGAAGGAGATTAGTTTTCAATTATGTATCACCTATCATGTCAACAGAAGGCTCGGGAGCTGGAAAAGTGATGGCTTTAATTTGTTTTGTGCTGTACATTTCCTGTGCAGGAAGAAACTAAGCAAATTGTGTGAATGACAAGAGAAGATAAGTTTAGATACTGAGGATAGAAAACAAGATCATGTAAAGATTTTATTTGCCTGGGAGGTTTTAGCTAGTGTGCAGCACTGACAGAAAAATGAATCGTTAGTTTTAATTTAGCCTCACAAGACTCATGAGGCTGGATTGCTTCTTGACCAACATAGGCCTTGGTCTAGGGTGCCATTGCTCATAATTAACAAAAGGAACATTATTGCATAAATGTAAAAACATTGTTTACTTCATAGAATCTCATGTTAGTTTTATCTTTCAGTGACTTCTTTAGATGGACCCAAGTGTGCAGGATGCCCCTTCAGCATTTCAGTCGTCAGTTCCCTGATGACACATCACCTACAGCCGCCCCCTGGCATGTGTCAAGGTCCTGCCTCCTCCTTTCATCCAGGTCATCCCTATTACTTCTTTGTGCAGCTCATTGTCAGCTGTCAACGAGATCCATGGCGTGTCAGGACTCATCTTTTTCTTAGGTAAGTTTCACTGGTTCAGGGTGACTTGTGAGCCTGTTTTGAAAAAAAAACAAAAAAAAACGATTGATCTCTTGGGTGTGCCACGCACAGGACAGTTGGGCGTCACAACTGTGGTTCTTGGATGGTGAGTCATTCCACTTTGTCAGCCCACTATTTGACTCCTGGCAGTGGGGCGTTCCAGTTTAACGGGTTCCTTTGTGTATGGTTGAGGCAGTCACTCTGGAGTTGGCCGAGCTCGACAGCCTCAGCACAGGAATGGTGACATTGTTTGCTTTGGCTGTCGCTGAAGTGGTGTTCACCTTTTCCATAGGGCGTATCCCCTCCTTGACTTTAGGAGAAGTTTTCGTGTCTGCACTTTAATGTAGATAACTCTGTCTGGTTTTGAGCCACCCTTCAATTTCCAGATTACTATCTGCCATGGAGCCATCTGTTCAGTTAAAGGTGGGTCTATCCATTTCCTACCTATGGGTGCATCAGAGCCTGTGAATCTATTCTCCTGATACACTATGGCCACTTCTAACAGTTTATGGAACTTTAAATTGTGGCTGCTTCTATCTTTTTCTTGCAAGGCTTCTCGGACCTTGGCAGAATCTTTTATGATTTACTCAAGTCCAACAATCTCTTGATCCAAACACCCAAATCCTGACCTTATCCCATGTACTTGGGTAAAGCTGGGTTCACACTATTTGCAGAGTGGCTCATAGCAGGGGGTCCAGTGTGTCCCTGTTCTCTGTTTCAGGGGCAAATCAGGTCGGAATTTTTCCCTGAATTCAGACCTGAAATGGAGCCAAAGACCCACAGGACCCTTCTGCAGTGCGCTCCACGGCCGCCCTGGAGATGTGTGAACCGGCTCCCTAGAGAGCTGGTCATACTCTCCTATCATGCCAATTTGCATTAGTGTGAACCCAGAAATTCTGACAAGAATAAAGAGGTCATTATTGCAAGGGTGGTAGGCTGTCTCCTCTTGAGTAGTACTGTTCGGAGCCATTGTCATACCATTCTCATCACCATTGTCTGAGTGGGTAATCCTGTTTGTAAAGGCCAAGTTTAACAGCATTGATAATTCACCAAGTAATCAAATAAGGAGTTACTGTAGACAGGAAGTTACTAAACAGGTGAAAAGTTAGAAGCAAAAGCACATGCATACACTGAAGAATAATACAAAATATATTATGAAAGTTTCACAAAAATGGACAGAGCAATGTCTCTGTGGCTCAGTTAGTGTGTAAGCAGGTGCAGTCTATTTTCTCCATAGCAGGTGGCGCTCACCGTAGTGGCGCTCTTGTTGGAGAGGAAGTCAGGTTCCTCTATGGTTTCCTGGGTCACTGAAGGAGCTATCCTAATGGATGCTGCCACCCCATGTGACTCAAGCAGCCACCTTGGGTCAGACAGAGCCTATTTAAGCCCCTGGCTCCTGGGTGTGGCACAGATTTTGCAAGTGGACAGGGTTAGGGACAGTACTAGCGTAAGGGAAAATTTCCTGATGGGGAGGGAAAGACTAGGGACTCTGCTTCTCTGGACATCTTCCTGATTGGGTGCTTGATGGCCAGGCCTCATTCTTCAACTCTCAACAGATGCTGTTATTCCAGATGGAATCTACTCCTGTCACGCTACAGGATCTGTGAGTGTACCCGTTTGGGTGGCCTTACCACCAGGTTTGGTGTGAACTGTTACTGCATTACTTCAATACAAATACAAATTTCCTTGCGCCTGCCTGTGTAAGTTATTGTCTCCCCACTACGCCGAACCCCACCTACATTGGCAACAGTCGGCAGGATATGTCCCATGCAGCTTGTGTGAAAGAGGGATTGGGCTACCATATGACTCCATTAGGATGGGCCCTAATTCCAAAATTCAATGGCTCCAACATCCCGCTAACATAATGGGAGGAGAGACTTGAGAGTGCCGCATGCCTGTACCAGGTCCTGGCCCAGCTGGTGGCAGAGCTGGCCAATAACACTTTGGAGGCTGATGCTCATGATGAAGTGATAGCACTTCCGATACAGGAATGGGTCACTTTGTGGCAGATTGTGGCTCAACTGGAGGGCATATTTGGGGAGAAACTACTATTTCTGAAGCTGTGGCGAAGGTTCTTCCTAAGGAAACAGCAGGAGGATGAGAGCCTCACTCACTATGCAATAGCTGTACAGAACCTGTGGAGATGCCTGGAGAAGAGGGATGTTTGAGACTGTGCTGATATTACTGATTCAGATCACATAAGAAAGGGTTAATTCATCAGTGGCCTGAAGGCAGGCCTGGTGCAGAGAGCTCTGCAGGAAAAAGTGTACCCGGCACACGGAGGGTGACTTATTGAAATCTTAAAACCTCATTTAACAAGGGGGTCCACAGATCATGGCCCCTCTATGTGAATAAGTATGGGATACATTGTGCCTCTACTCATTCATCAACAAAATGTCAAAAGTAAATAGTAAGACCTGATGGGCCTGGTATGGATTGGGGGAACCCCCATGCTGCTTTTTAATTCAGTTATTAATGCTGGCACTTGTTTGTTTACATTTTGCTCTCAGCAGGGAATCCCGATGTCTATTCTAGATCAGGGGTCTCCAAACTTTCAAAATAAAGAGCCAATTTATTGTCTTTCAACTTTAGATGGTCTGGGCTATGGCCAATGGTTGTGGAAAATGCCTTGACATCAGTGGGAGTAAACAGGTCTCAGGTTTGGTGGACAGTGGTAGTAAAAAAATACATAGTGCCTGTGGTCAGTAGAAAGAGGAAGAGTGCCCATCACTGGTAATAGTGGGGGGAATAACATTTTAGCTTTTACGTATATCAGTGGAAGGAATAGTGCCCTGCCCCTTCATTGGTGTCAGTGGAAAGAATGGTGTCCCATCATTGGTGCCAGTGGAAGGAATTATGCCCCACTGTTGGGGTCAGTGTAAGGAATGGTGCCTCATCCTTGGTGTCAGTAGCAGAAATAGTATCTCCTCAAAGTAGCGCAAATGTGAGCAAAGACAATGGTTGGGGTTGGAGGTCACTGAAAGGAAGTTAAGAAAGGACCATGCAGCTTAAACACAGGATCTTTATTGCACAAATAATGATACAAGGACTAGGTATAAATTCCCCACAACCTTCACCTCAGTCATATTTTGAAAAAGACAGCGTTGCCTTAAGTGGTGCAGCTGCATCACACATAGCACATACATACACACGTCACACACATGACGAGGTCGAAAAAGGCACTCAGAGCTGATTCCACAGAGACTAGACCAGATGAGTGGCTATCGCTTCATCTCCCGATCGAGACCCAAGTAATCAATGCTGTTTCAGCCTCATCCCTGTGAGCCGCATGTACGAGGGAGCTGTCTCTCCCAGGCAATCCAGTAAATGGGTTACTTCATCGCAAAAGGTCAGGTGAGCGGACCTGATTACAGCACTTGTGCACTTTATACCCATCACATAAACTGTGAATATTTTGATGGATATCAGCTTTCCTTGCTCTATCTAAGAAACTTATGGCAAATCTTCGGTAACATTAAGGTTGCATATTTTCTGAGATTTCAACCAATGAATACATAGTCCTATATTGGTATCAATACCCTGTTATATTACTTACTTTACCTTGAATCTATCAGAGGAACTTTGTGCTTCACAGTGAGTGATGATATCAGATCCACCTGTTGCCCGAATAATGCCATTTGATGTCTATTGTCAATTTGGTATACCTACCTAGTCACATTACCCATGCATCCTTGAACAGGACTTCCTATTTCACAGCCAGTAAAGCTTTTTTGATCTATCTGGTGTCTGGTCACAGTAAATACTCTAGCCAGATTTGGGCAACTTTAAGTTTATCATCAGCCTACATATTGTATTTCTAATATACCAAATCCCCAATACCGGCTGTTCATATAGACTTCCCTGGTCGTGTGTGATGTGTGTATGTACAGTGCTGCCCATAATTATTCATACCCCTAGCAAATTTTGACTTAAAGTTACTTTTATTCAACCAGCAAGTAATTTTTTGACGGGAAATGACATAGGCGTCTCCCAAAAGATAATAAGACAATGTACAAGAGGCATTATTGTGGAAAAAAAACATTTCTCAGCTTTTATTTACATTTGAGCAAAAAGTGTCCAAAATTATTCATACCCTTCTCAATAATCAATAGAAAAGCCTTTATTGACTATTACAGCAATCAAACGCTTCCTATAATTGCAGACCAGCTTTTTGCATGTCTCCACAGGTATTTTTGCCCATTCATCTTTAGCAATGAGCTTCAAATCTTTCAGGTTGGAGGGTCTTCTTGCCATCACCCTGATCTTTAGCTCCCTCCACAGATTCTCAATTGGATTCAAGTCTGGACTCTGGCTGGGCCACTCCATAACGTTAATGTTGTTGTCTGCTAACCATTTCTTCACCACTTTTGCTGTGTGTTTTGGGCCATTGTCATGCTGAAATGTCCACTGGTACCCAAGGCCAAGTTTCTCTGCAGACTGCCTGATGTTGTCGTTGAGAATCCTCATGTATTGCTCTTTTTTCATGGTGCCGTTTACTGTGATTTGGTTCCCTGATCCATTGACTGAAAAACACCCCCAAAGCATTAGGTTCCCACCACCATGTTTGACAGTGGGGATGGTGTTCTTTGGGTTGAAGGCTTCTCCTTTTTTAAGCCAAATGAAGGAAACATCATTGTGACCAAACAATTCAAGTTTCATCTGACCATAACACAGAAGACCAGAAGTCTTCTTCTATGTCCAGATGAGCTTTTGCAAAGGCCAAGCAAACTTTTGTGTGCCTTATCTGGAAAAGTGGCATCCTCCTTGGTCTGCATCCGTGGAACCCAGCAGTGTGCAGTGTCCGTTGGATTGTCTGCCTTGAGACATTGCCACCAGCAGAGCCCAGATTCACCAGGATGGCCTTGGTGGTGATCCTTGTATTCTTTTTCACCTCTCTAACTATCCTCCTGGCCAGCACAGGTGTCACTTTTGGCTTCCGACCACGTCCTCTGAGATTTTCCACAGTGCGGAACATCTTGTATTTTTTAATAATACTTTGCACTGTAGCCACTGGAACTTGAAAACATTTAGAAATGGCCTTGTAGCCCTTTCCTGACTTGTGAGCAGCCACAATTCGCAGCCGCAGGCCCTCACTGAGCTCCTTTGTCTTAGCCATGACTGCCCACAAACCAACTGCAGAGAGCTGCTGTTTTTCACCTGTTGAGTTGATTAAAACAGCTGTTCCCAATTAATCAGGGTAATTAGGATGCTTTAGCACAGCTTGGACTATTTGGAATGGTATAGAACTTTTGATTTTCCCACAGACTGTGACAGTTTGTGAAGGGTATGAATAATTTTGGACTGGGCACTTTTTGCTCAAATGTAAATAAAAGCTGAGAAATGTTTTTTTCCACAATAATGCCTCTTGTACATCGTCTTATTATCTTTTGGGAGACACCTATGTCATTTCCCGTCAAAAAATACTTGCTGGTTGAATAAAAGTAACTTTAAGTCAAAATTTGCCAGGGGTATGAATAATTATGGGCAGCACTGTATGTGCTATGTGCGATGCAGCTGCACCACTTAAGACAACAATGTCTTTTTTAAGATACGACTGAGATGAAGGTGGTGGGGAATTTTTACCTAGTCCTTGTATCGTTATTTTTGTAATAAAGATCCTGTGTTTAAGCTGCATGGTCCTTTTGTAACTTCCTTTCAGGGGCCTCCAACCCCAACCAGTGTTTATGCTTTTATGAGTTACCTGGACCTCATTAGGTGAGTCAGCAATCACTTGGGACGCTGTATTTGCCTTAACTACTGAGCTTTACAGTTTTTTAGATTCTAGTGGCACACGATTTTTGTGTTTTCTTAGTTCTTAAATGTGAGCACAGGACCATATCTGGCCCATGGGCTGCAGTTTGGAGACCACTGTTTTGGATGTTCTCAATGACAGCATCAAAACAATCTTATGTCTCAATGTATCAATCTCAGGCACGCTTGCGGATACTTCCACCCTAATTGTATACATGTATGATTGTAGAAAGAACACTAGACTGTAGGATTGTAGAAGCAATTCTGTGCTCCATAGGACTTTTTTAGTATCATTCTTGTATTGTCTTTCATTACTTGTTTTGTTTTCATGAGAATAAGCTTTTATAAGTGTAGCGAAGCCTGGCCGTGTTCAATCATTTACAACCTCACACAGGCTTTTAATGTGCATTACCCTGTGAATTATCTGCAAGTGCTGACAAATATAGATACGTTATCTGGCAGTTTAATATATGAGATTAGAGAAGATTGCCATATGCCAATTGTATTCATGCAATACATTTGACAAAAACTCATACTTTGTAAAGGACTAAAAGCTATCATTCTGTCTGTAATGAATGACTAATGGTGAATGAATTTGGCGGCAAGTTTTAAGATAATACCCAGAGGGGCTGATTCACCTGGGGAAAACATTGACAAACTTCTGGTAGTTCTTGCAGTGTTTTAACTAAGAGATCTGTGCCATTTTTACATATCGGTGCCATGCGGATGACTAGTACCTACCCTCCTATGGCCTTGCAGCCCTTTCAGCTTCACCAGTGCTTTTCTCAACCTTTATCACAACCAGTCAGGAGAGGTTGTGTCATAAGACAGAAAACACATATAAAAGCATTACATGTGTGCAGCACATTCATCTGCTCAGATTATGTGTAAATTACCTTTTCAACTAGATAAATTATTTTCTTGTCATGCTTATTATTATCCCCAGACCTCTCTGTATAACAGCTTCAATAGCATCATCCCCTCCAGTGGGTACAATGCTATGTTTCTGATAATCTCTTTATCTTTTTTCATTAAACTCACCCGAATTTAGTCAGTGAACTCTTAAGAATGGCTTTGATAAGTGTCAGATGAGTGAAATCACAAAGAGAGATGATGCTGATGAGAGTGGAGTGCTCTGTACCTACTGAAGTGTGTCAGGTTGGAGGGTCTAGTAGCAGTTCTGCAGAGCAACTTCACCACTATTTGAATCCACTTTTTTCTTTTCAGTTCAAATCATTCTTTTTTTTTTTTTCAGATTTTATTTTTCATTTTTTTTTTATACCAAAACAACATGTACACAAGACAAACATTGAAATCAACACACAAATATTCATAGCATTACAGGAACATACACAACGCCCCCCCCAAAAAAAGGAAGGGAGGGGGTAATTTTTACCCACTCCTTTCCCCACTCCTTTCACTGACAAGTTGATCCACAATTATTTTATCCTATAAGTAAAAAAGAATCAAAAAACTACCTCCTAACTCAGTCCCGTATCCATATGGTCAAGCCACGTCTTCCAAATAGTATTGAACCTCTTAGATGCATTTCATATAAAGAAAATATGTCTCTCATAGGAAATGCATCTATTCAGATTGAATATCCAATCAGATATGGTTGGAGGGTGCGGGGAGGTCCATCCAATGGCAAATTGTCTCCGAGCCACAAAGAGCGATTGTGCAACAGTAAACCACCTTGGTGGTTTAAGCGCTGAGCAATCAAGATAGCCAAGTAGACATATTAAGGGATTCACTGAAAGATTCAGATCTAAGATCCCATTAAGTGTGCCCACAACCTCTGCCCAATACCTCCTGGAGTTTTGGGCATCACCATAGTAAGTGTATCAATGACCCCAGATTTCCACATCTGGAGCAAGCCGAGTCAGTTATTAAACCCATATTAAACAAAAATTCAGGGCTCCTATACGCCCTATGCAATATATAAAATTGTGTTAATCTACATGAGGGTGGTAGAGATACAAGGGGAAGAGCCCGAAGAATCTTATCCCAGACATGATCAGAAATAGGACCGATATCATGCTCCCATTTCTCTCTAGATGGACAGTGAAACTTATTAAAAGTACATTCTAATAGAGACTTATAGGTAGATGAGATTAGGCTTTTAGCAACGGTTGCCTGAACCACTCTTTCCAAGACTGGAAGTGGGGGAAACAAAACAGGGGAAGAAAAAATTTGGCATATAAGCCATGGCGCAGCTGCAAAAATTGATAGAACCGTCTAGGGTTCAAAGAGAATTCCCTTACCAACTGATCAAAAGATTTATGTACACTTCTCTCATACAATTGAGAGAGGGTAAGAATTCCCAACGCTGAAAGCCCTGCAGGGTCAATATCTCAGGTTCCCTTTCATTGCCCCAAAAAGGGCTATATTTAGTTAGTTAGGAAACCCCCATTATCCTCTTAACAAGTCCCATACCTTGTATATAAGTTCAAGGGTGGGTATATTAGAAGAGGCCGAGCACCCCAAAGCCCCCTCCAGGGCCAGCAATGGCTGGCATCCCTAAAAAACAGGAAAATAAGCAAAATGAGGAAGCAGCTAAGGCCTTTCATTCCCACTGTACTAAATGCTGCAATTGAGCAGCAAGACAATAAGTTCTCGGGTTTGGAACCGCTAACCCCCCAGCTTCCTTTGGATATTGTAGGAGATCTAGTTTGATACAGGGGGGTCTTATTCCCCCAAATCAAATTTCTAATTATCCCGTTGCTCTTAATAAAATTCTTCATAGGGATCCAAAGTGGGGAATTATGTAAAAAATATAAAAGTTGCGGCATCCAAACCACCTTAATTAAATTTATGCGGCCTACTACTGAAAGGGGAAGTTTACACCAAACCCTACTTTGAATTTGAAATCTTATCAGTAAAGGAGCAATATTGTCCGCTATATATGACAGAGGGGATGTGGTCATAGTAACCCCCAGATATTTAAAGGAGGAAACAATTACAAGTTGTGGCCATATTTATAGCAAATCCTTCTGGATTTGGAAGAGGAAGAGGACCGAAGATTAGATAAAAATAAAATAACATAATTAGCATATAATGCTACCTTTTCTTCCATATTTCCTCTTACCAAACCCGTTACATCCGAAGCCGCCCGGAGAAGGGATGCCAATGGTTCAAAAACAATGGCAAAAAGGAGGGGTAACAGAGGACACCCCTGCCTTGTGCCACAAAATAGCTTAAAGCGGAGTTCCACCCAAAAGTGGAACTTCTGCTGGTTGGATCCCCCCCCACACATCCGGGAGCTCGGGTTGACAGCCGCAGCCATCAGCAGCCGGGCTCCCTCCTCCTCCTCCGCCGTTGCCAATGAGAGAGCGCAGCTGCGGTTCGCGCATGCACAGTAAGGACCCGGTCGTGAAGCCGGACAGCTACAGGTCCCGGTTCCCTTACCCTCAATGGCGGCGGCAGCACTTGTCCACCGATCCGAAGTGCCAACATCGCTGGACTCCAGGACAGGTAAGTGTCCTAAAGTTAACCACCTCAATACAGGGAACTTTCACCCCCTTCCTGCCGAGGCCATTTTTTAGCTCTCAGCACTGTTGCACTTTGAATGACAATTGCGCGGTCATGCAACACTGTACCCAAATACATTTTTTATCTTTTTCTTCACACAGAGCTTTCTTTTAGTGGTATTTAATCATTTTTATAAAAAAAAAAAAACGAAAATTTTGAAAAAAATTTAGTTTTTCTTATTTTCTGTCAGTAAATTTTGTAAATAAGTATTTTTTGTCCTTCACTGATGTGCGCTGATGAGGCTGCACTGATGGGCACTGATGAGGGGGCACTTGTGGGCACTGATGAGGCGGCATTTATGGGCACTGATTAGGGGACACTGATGAGGAGGCACTAATATGGCACACTGTTGGGCACTGATATGTCGCACTGGTGAGCTCTGATAAGTGGCGCTGGTGGGCACTGATAGGTGGCACTGGAGGGCACTGATAGGTGGCACTAGTGGGCACTGATAGGTGGATAGGCAGCACCGATGGGCACTTATGGGCGGAGCTGGTGGGCACTGATGGACAGCACTGATGAGCAGGCATTGATTGGAATCACTTATGGGCACTGATTGATGCCACTTATGGGCACTGATTGGTGGAACTGCTGGCACTGCTAGGGCTTTGCTGTAATCAGGGCACTGACTCTGACTCTGTCAGTGTAAGGCAAGGAGAGCCGATTACCAGCACTTTCTTGTTTACATGTGACCGGCTTTGATTGGACATAGATCACATATTTAAAGAGCCGCTCTTTACACACATTGGGGTCGCACCGTGTCCTAGCATCACTGCGCAGTCACGATTGCCATGCTGCGTGCCCCCGCGGGCCCTCAATAGCATGCATTCTGGGTGACGTCAAATGATGTCTTCCCAGATCAAGAGCCGCACCGCCCCTCCGTCATTTGACGGTGGGCGGGCGGCAGGCGGATAAAGGAGGAAGACTGTACGCCCTTAACCCTAATTGAAGCCCTAGGGCTAGAGTATAGTAATTGAACCCATTGACAAAATGTGCCCCCAAGACCATATTTCTCCAGAACGGCCCAGAGATAGGGCCATTCTACACTGGCAAAAGCCTTGACGGCGTCCAATGCCAGGAGGGCCCGATCCGTATAGTTAATCGCCAGGATCTGCATATTAAGATAAGCTTGTCTAATATTAACAGCTGTTGACATGTTAGGGATAAGGCCAGCTTGATCAGGATGAATAATATGTACTATCACCTTTTTCAATCTATTGGCCAAAATCTTGGCCAATATCTTCACATCTGTTGATAATAAGGAGATAGGCCGGTATGATTCTGAATATAGTGGATCTTTATCTTTTTTCTGGATAACCATAATCACGGCGTCGAACATTGAGTCTGGGAGACGCCCTTCCACCAAAGCTGAATTAAACGTGTTAAGTTAGGTAGGTAACTGTCAGGAACCGTGAATCAGACCAAGACAGATGTGCAGCAAAATCACACTTTTTAATAAAAAGGTAAAATGTAATAAACATGGTCAAAACATAGCCAGGGTACGGTAACCAGAGCGGATAGTCAGTATAGCGGATAGCGGATAGCAAGCCAGTGAAACAGGAGTGCGGAGATCAGCGAGGTCAAACAAACGGAATGCAGGATCAAGAGCCAGGAGGAGAGTCAGCCGAGCAGGGTCTTGAATCCAGGAACCAGAAGTGAACGTCAAACAGGCAAAGTCTTTCACAGTAACACACAACAGAGATTTCTCCAGAGATGTTGACCAAGGCGAAAGCATCTGCGATCTGATCCAGATAGTTTGTATAGCAGCAGAGCTGGCTAAACAAGGCTGGGTATGGTCATCAGGTGAGACACAGTGAAAGCTGAAACTGGCAATTGACCTTCAGCTGAACAGCTTGCTCTGAGAAGGGAGAGCTAAGTGACAGTAACAACTCTTCACCATATTTTTTACAAACTTCAATTGGAATACCGTCTACCCCTGGTGCTTTATTATTCACAAAGCTAGCCAGTGCAGCTTCCACTTCCAATTGAGTCAAGGGGGCATTAAGCATTTCCTGATCTTCCTGTGATACTCTTGCAAGAGTAATACCGTCAAGGTAAGCAGTCAACTCAGCAGAGGTGTAATTAACCTGTGATGTATATAATTTATGATAAAAGGAAGAGAAAATAGACAAGATATCTCCTGTGCTGGAATGCACCCCCCCATCCTGATCACTCTACGCCATTACAGATGTAAAGCCAGATTGCGCGAGAACGACTTGAGCCAATATCTTACCTGCTGCCTCCCCTTCAACCCAGGCCAGCCATTTCTGGAAGAATTGTTTGTTTCAAGCCCTATCTACTAGCAGTGAGCTTAGCTCAGTCTGCAAAGTTTCCCAGGCTATTTTATTTGTTAGATTGGAATCTGAAATAAACTTGGCTTCAGCCATTAGCGCCTCCCCCTTGACCTGTTCAAGCTCTCTATGCGAAGATGTTTTAATGCTACTCGTTTAATCAAAAGTCCTCTCAAGTATGCCTTGAGAGCATTCCATACTATTCTAGTAGGTGCTGATCCTACATTCTGAGTGATAAACATCCCCACGTGGTGCAAGAGGACTCCCTCCTGGGGGAATAAATCCAACCACAATGGATTTAGACGCCAAGGGATATTAGCCCTTGAACGCTCAAATGCCATAGTAAATATTACAGGGGAATGGCCAGAAATAACTCTTGGCATTACCACTTCCTTAAAGGACATGGCAAGGTCTGTGGAGCACAACACTAGATCGATTCTTGATAGCGAACCAAATGTTTTAGAATGACAAGTATATGAATCTTCAGTAGGATGTAACCTCCGCCACATATCATGTAACTCTAATTCCCTATATAGCCTTCCTAAAGAAGAGAGGCCATCTATAGGTAAGGAGAGAGGAGATGGAAATCTATCCTGTTCTGGGTTAATTACATTGTTAAAGTCACCAGTCACCAAGACTGGAAGTGAGGGAGAGGCCTTTACAAATGACATAAGCTGAAGAAGGACCTCAGGGTTATATTGAGGAGGAATATAAATGGCAGCAATGATCAATTCAAAGTCACATATCTGACACTGAAGAAAAATAAATTTCCCATTCACGTCCACTAGCGTCCCGGTGCAGGAGAATGATATATCATTATAAATTAATATAGAAACCCCCGGGAGTAAGATGAAAAAACACAATGTTATCCCTCCCTAACTCCCCTTTGCTAAAACATTCTAATGGTATTAAAGGTGGCATGAGTTTCCTGCAGACAGACAACCGATGGATAGAATAGGGTTATTTAATCAAAGACTGCGTTTCTTTTCAGAGAGGAATTCATGCCACGAACATTCCAAGGAAGAATACGTATATACTGCCTAGTCATAGTCAATTAAAAAAAAAACAGAGAGTATTAAGCAGACCCAATAACCACCCCTCAAAATCATAATGATACCTTTACTATATTGGTCAATGATAAACAATCCCAGCAACTGAAGAAGGAGTGAAACAAACCACAATAGAGGGAGAAGGGAAAAAAAACAAAAAAACCCCACACCATTCCCCACACATCCCCCCCCCCCAAAAAAAAAAACACACACCACCATTGGGGCTTTCTATACTAGCAGTGAGCAAGTAAGTGATAGGAGTCTGGCTGGCCCAGTTCCAGGAGATGTCAAGGGAAGAGAAAAAAAAAAGGAAAAAACCCAAAAAGGAGAAAAGGAATATCCTTTGCCTCAATTTAGTCCTGTCCTCAAATAATAAAAAGGTTGGTGAAGCCATTCCTGGGCAGCCCGAGGGGAATCCAAAAATTTTACTTGGCCATCATGGACCACATGAAGACGAGCTGGATACAGCTTCTGCATCCGTTTTCTAACTTCCTGAAAGGAGGCCCGTTATTTTGGGAGAGCAGATTTTGGAGCCATTGTAACTAATTTCCTTTATAGCTCTAGCCCTAAGTAACATATTTTGTTTATCTCTAAAGCTCAAAAAACGGATAAGAAAGGATATAGGAGTACTGCCCACTGGAAGTGGGTGAGTGGGTGAGTGGGAACCTGGTGGGCAGGCTCTATGGCAAAAAGTGCTGAAAAATTGTCTCTACCAAAAGTATCTGAAATCCAGAGCTCAGCAAACGTGCATGGATCATTTCCTTCAGCTTTCCTTCAGCTTTTTCAGGCAGGCCCACCACACATATGTTATTTCTATATATGCGGTTCTCGAGTTCTTCCACTTTTGCGGCGTTATCATTAGTCCAATTTTTGGTTTCAAGACCCGATGTGCGCTTTCACAGTTTTTGCAAATCCTGGCGAATCAGCGTAATATCCCCTTTTTGCTAAAGAGGAACTATTCGTAACAAACAAAGTCACACTTTTGGAAAAAAGCCTTGGACCCAATGGGTTCACAGCCACATGTTTACAAGACATATAGTGATCTTCTGTCACTCACTAAAGTATTTAATTCTTTCTTGCTGGACTCTGGCTTGCCCACTCAAGCCCTGAAAGCCCATTTCTCCCTAATCCTCACACCTGACAAAGAGCACACCTTATGCACTAATTTCTGTCATATCTTCCTTCAGATCTTAAATCCTGTGAATTTTAAAATACAGTCTAAGATGATTGCCGATCACCAACAATCCCTTCTCCAAACTCCAAAAAACTTGAAGGGCTTAAGGGAGAGGCAGGAGGGTACAGGGATATGAGGAAGAGAGTGCATCTTACCCCTCTCCATCATGGCCAAACACCATTAGTTACCTGCCTCTTGTAGGAAAACTGTCCTGAAATTCTTGGGGTCCCCTGAAGACTGATTTGGGTAACTGTTTGTCATTCTCGATTTATACCATAAAATCAAGTTCTGTGGCCCATTCAGCTACAGATGATGTTTGTGATTTTGCCAATGGCGTGGAACAATTGCTCTGACTGCTGTAAGAAAGTGTCAATGTGATATTTTTATTGAAATTGAAGGTTCCAGACAAGATAGATAGTAGTACAGTATTGTTTGGGGGTATTTAGGATCTGCAAAAATTGTTACTTGTTACAATGATAAAATGGATTTCCAGAACCACTTAGTGAGAGGGCATACCCACCAGATGTGTGTCATTGTCCCTCACTGTATATCCTTCTGGCAGTGGCAGCAGGTATCCGGAGAAGAGGGATATAAATTGTGAAGGATGGTGGGGAATTTATACTATCCTCTGGAGAGTTTCAATCCAATCCGTCACCCTTATATGGAGAAGTATAAAGGATTAGAAATGCTGTTTGTTTTGTTGTTAGCATTGGGCAGTAGAGTTGAGCGAACCTCTGGAAGTTCGGGTTCTGCTGGTCCGTCCGAACTTCGGGACAAAGTCCGGGTCCGGGTCCGGACGGAACCCGAACGATCGCACGGACAAGGCACGCTAGCAAGCCCAAGGCAGGCCTGGGCCTGGGCCTGAAACAGGGCTTCAAGCCTGCCTGGTCGTCTTGGGCTTGAAGGTCTCCAAGCGAGTTGAGATGACGGGTTACGATTGTTGTTTTGTTTGTCGTAAAGATTAGGAAATATGAAGAGGTATATTCCCACTGCCTAACCTAACTTTGAGAGGTCTCCTATCATATTTAAGGGGTGGTAGGAAGTGTTAAATATAGGGAGAAGAGGCCTATGGACGACGGTGACGGTCTTCCTATATGTCACTCCCTGTTACTGTGTGTAGACCACCCATACGGGAGAGTGATTCACCAAGACCTTTAGGTAAAATA
>BLSH010552316.1:1587641-1602054 GCA_018402905.1 Glandirana rugosa | reverse complement strand
TTGATCTGCAACTCAAAGCAGCGGTATGTGAAATCTCTAATTTCTGCTATCTGTCCTCAGAGCAACAGCACAGACAGCAGTAGTAAAGTAATCTATCTCAGGATGCAGGATCAGGTCTTAAAATGTCTCAAATCTGTCCCTCACGCAGTCAGCTACCTTTCCCTACACTAACCCAAGGAGCATGTGACTGCAGCACTGTGACTCCAGCTTATAAAGAGGCTGGGTCACATGATGCACCGGCCAATCACAGCCATGCCATTGGTAGGCATGGCTGTGATGGCTTCTAAGGGCAAACCAGTGAAACACTTGTTGATTGGCTGCCCTGCAGCTTCTCAACACGTGGAGTAAAATAGCAGAACCCCGGACCGAACCCGAACGATTTTTGAAATGTCCGGGTCCGGGTCCGTGCCACGGACACCCGAAAGTTCGGTACGGACCCGAACGTTACAGTCCGGGTTCGCTCAACACTATTGGGCAGGCCCTAGCACGCATTCGCTTGTATGAGCACAAGAACTCGCCTCCTGTCATTTGTCTGTTCATTACTGCCCTTTCATTGGTCAGAGAGAGATAGATGCACTGTAAGAAAATTACATTTGGTAATCAGATCTATAATACCCCTATGAAATCTGGCAAGAGTCGTGTAATGTTACTATGATGACATACACAAATTGAATAGTTTAAACTAGACTGAAAGATAAAATCTCGTTTAAATAATAGCAGTTTTTTTACTACTATGTAGTCCGACAAGTATAAAGCTGTTATGTTTTGATGCTTAATCTATCCCTCTAAGCAGTCCTTTTGTCACTGGTACATTAATGTGTTGTTTTTTCTTTTTTTTATATAAAATCTATTTTTTCTTTGTTATAGATGAACAGTTTAAAAGAAAACTGACTTCAGCAAAGTGACATCTTCCCGAAGCGTAAACATTCGGACTGAAAGGAACTTGATTAAAATGAGAACTGAAAGTCAAACTATTCAAACACTGCAACAGCTATGAGGCAAAGAATGTTTGGGCTTTATAGTTTTTTTCCCCACAAAGTCCTGTTCTCATATTGTGTAGGTCACAGGACAGTGAGTATAAATATAAATGACAAAACAGTTTTTAATGTGAACAATTACATTTGCAAAGTTATTATATAGAATATAATATAATATTCCCTTTCTATAAATGACACACACATTAGGAGTCAATGAAAAGCTTAGTGGCCATTTAAAATATATGTGAATGCTTTTCTGGGAGGGAAGGGTTGGACCTTTTGCTAAGACTGTATGCCCACTGGGGATCTTTATCCCTCTTTTTGTCCTGGCAACCACTGTCATTGAGACAGAAAGTAAAGACATACCATAAATGTTAAAGATGTCATGAGGGTAAAAGGTAAGGAGAAATGGAGGTCTTGCGCTCCCAAATCCCTGGCTCTATTATCTTGCGTCGCAAATGCAACACTTGATAGGTATGATGCATGCTGACTTAGATGGAGGCAGGGTCCCTGGCTCGGTGAAACATGTCATGCTTCCCATGGTGGGCGGATGTTCGGTTCCGGCTGCTTTGGAAGCATTGACCTTGGGAAAACACCAGAAAACTAGACCTACTTACAATTTAATACAAAAAGTCTGGAACAAAACCAAATATTTACAGGGAGAGAAAGGATTCACCGAATATTCCCCAATATGGTCGAATGACGCTTATCTGGAGCTGGCTAAGCTTCAGCATGGGGCTAGGTGGAAACAGTATGGCATTGTCTACCTGAAACATATTTTCCACAATGGGGTGCTTAGATCGTTTGAGGCGTTGAAAGAGACTTATGGTTTACCCTTGTCAATGCACTTCTACTATTGGCAGCTGAGGCATGCAGTTATGGCCCAGAGTAGAACCTCCGACTGGAACATGGTTTCCTTGCCACTACTCAACTTACTGAAGGCAGCAGACACATCCAGGGGCTTTATTTCGCAAAGTTACAACATATTGCTCCAAACTGTTCCTTCAACATCACCCTTTGAGGGAGAGGGCTAAGTGGGAGGAAGATGTTGGGGCATTGGATGAGGACCAGAGGCTTTAGAGGCGGTACCTAAATGCTCCCTAAATGCGGCCCAGAGGTTGACGCAGCTATATACCTTACTAAGAGTGTACTATACCCCGTATACATTACACCAGATGGGACTACTCCCCACTCCAGAATGTACCAGGTGCAAGCAGGATCATGGGAGTTTGATTCACATGCTGTGGCGCTGTCCAAAGCTGCACTTATATTGGGGGGGGTGGTGGATACCCTGAATCGAGTGTTTGGGCTGTCAATCGCACTAGACCCCAGACTGTGTATCCTGAATCTTCTTGATGAGTTGGAATGGGAAAACCACACTAGCGAAGTAATTACCCGAGCGCTGTTTCTGGCCCATAAATTGATAATGACCCACTGGAAATCTGAAACCCCCCCCTCGGTTAGGGAGTGGGTAGATACAGTAGGAAATACAATACGTTTGGAAAAAGTAATATATCAACATAGGGGTAACTCCCAAAAATATGAAAGACTTTGGGGTCCTTGGCTAGCAGTGCCGGGGCTTGCCCCAAAAGATCTAGTCATGGATAGATTGTTAGGTCCACGGGAGGAATAGAGAGATAATGCTTGACTACACTGACGGGGCAACGACTAAAAACTTTAAGATTTTTCCTATATATATATACCTTGATGGATGTAGATGCAATAAACACTTCTATGTTAGTTTTGCAAGATGGTTATGTAACTCGAAATGTAACTATTTCTCTTTATCTGATGGATGCTTTTTGACACTTGGGATGTTATTGTCATGATCTGGAATGTGTAAATGCTCAATAAAAACTTTTCTGGATAAAAAAAAAAAAGGGTAAGGAGAAATCTCCCAATGGGCTTCCTAAGATGGGAAACATCCTTGTTTTGAGAGATTTCTTCTCACTTCCCATTGATTCACCAAGATAGGGAGTAAAGTAAAATATCCCCAGCAGGACAAATAAAGCATTAAAAAATCCTGATAGGATTTTAATGCTTTCCCACTCTATTCAAATCCAAAAAAATGATTTGCTTCCTTTCCCAGAGGCACAACAGGAATTTAGAGGAAGTTGTCCCTGGAACATGTGTCCCCATTGGTACATTTCCTCTTATATTTTGTTCTAGGGACACCTCTAAAACTGTGGATATCCTCCTCACTCTCTCTGTGGCTACAATGGTCACCAGAACAAATAAAATGGTGAATCCCCCCCAAATTGTGACAAACAGCAATGAAAATTTGACAGAAGGTCTAACCCCAGCTACTCTTTCCAAACCTAAAAAAGGTTTTGCCTAGAAGTACAATTTAAATTTCAAGCCAATATCTCTGTTGTTGGTAGCTTGTCAGTCTTTTTCAGCCTATCCAGACTCAAGACCTTCACAATTACTCTATATCTCTAATAACTACAAACCTCAGGTATTTTTTCTTACTGCATTAGGCATGCATGGTTCATTTTAGGAGGAGACATTTGATTTGAAAAGCTGCACAGAGAATTTGTTTCCTGGTTTAATAATTTGTGTAATTATTTGAGATAGCCTTAAAAATATTTTTTCACCAGTATATTGTATAAAATGGGACAACATAGATATACAGAGATGCATCATTATAATGAAGGTATAATACCTGAGAATAACTTTCTGCCACTTTAATCAATTTTACTGACTTTTACTTTTAACTTCTTTTTCCTGGTTTAGACATGTACAGTATTCAGTAATGCAAATATAGGGGAAAAGCAGACTTGGGGAAAAATCAGAGGATGAGCAATTTTATAACAGTTGTTTCCTCTAAAACTTATTAGGGGATCGAATAAGCTACATACTAATATAGTTGTGAGTAATATACTAATACTTGAGCTCATGTTGTTTACGCCAAATTCTGACCCTACCATCTGAATTTCGCAGCTGAAATCAAGACTCATCAGGCCAGGCAACATTTTTCAAATCTTCTATTGTCCAAATTTAGTGAGCCTGTGCAAATTGTAGCCTCAGTTTTCTGTTCTTAGCTGGCAAGAGTGGTACCCGGTGTGGTCTTCTGCTACTGTAGCCCATCTGTTTCAAGGTTTAATGTGTTGTGCATTCAGAGATGGTATTCTGCACACCTTAGTTGTATTGAGTGGTTATTTGAGTTACTGTTGTCTTTCTATCATCTCGAACCAGTCTGCCCATTCTCTTCTGACCTCTGACATTGCCAAGGCATTTTCATTCACACAACTTCCTCTCACTGGATATTTTCTCTTGTTTGGACCATTCTGTATAATCCCTAGAGATGGTTGTGTGTCAAAATGCCAATAGATCAGCAGTTTTTGAAATACTCAGACCAGTCCATCTGGCACCAACAACGATGCCACATTCCAAGTCACTTAAATCTCCTTTTTTCCCCATTCTGATGCTCAGTTTGAACTTCAGCAAGTCATCTTCACCACATCTAGATCCCTAAATGCATTGAGTGTCTGCCATGTGATTGGCTGATTAGCAATTTGTGTTACCAAGCAATTGAACAGGTGTACCTAATGAAGTGGCCGGTGAGTGTATACTGTATATAGTATATATAGAACAAAACAGGCTCCTAGAAAAATGGCTGAAGGAAGTACAGAGATAATTTTATTTCATTCACACTGTACACTATTTCATGTCTACCTGGGCCTATGTAGCTGTGTTGAGATCCTGTATTTGCCATCAAAGAATACATTTATTGCATACAGCATTAAGCTTTCTTTTTTTCTCTTGTATTAAGTTCACCTTTTGGCCTAAAGCTATAGTATGAGCTGAATAAAAGCAGAGGACATGCTATAATTGCTTCTATATCCATGTAATATTGTTGATTTTAAACTATACAGTATATAGATATACTGTAGATGTGGGTAATATACAGCTAGTACTTCAGGGACTCTGTGCTCTTTAGACCTAAAGAGATAAGTCAGAAATTGATATTTCAGATCACATTGGTTAGCTTGTTTTGAATTTATCTACAATGATTGTAAATCTTAGATAGTTAAAAGAGAAAAAATATTGGGGTGTATCTGTGAAAAATGAAGGCATGGGGAAGTGTAGATGTTGCTTGTAGCATGGCCAGATATAGGTATGCCAATTATGATACTGCTTGCCCATTATTAACTGCAATGCATTACTGTATCCAAGACAGTGGTAGCCTATGGGGTAAATGTGATGTCTAATGACATTTTGAGTTAGCAGTTGCACAAAGAAAATTTATTCTAAATATTTCCATTGAGGGTTTTGATTGACATGTGATTTCTCTGTGTCACTACTGCACTACTGACTACCACATTAAAGAATACCTGTCATACTTATTAAACAAATAATCTCAACATTTTTATGGATTTTCTATTTCCAATAACAATGTTAAAAGCCTCAGAATCATCACTAGGCATGTCCTACTTTCAGGGCTTGGCTCACACTATGCCGGTTTCCCAGCTGCCATGTTTGCGGTGGCACAGCATAAAAGCTCATATTCAGTATTGAGTCTAAAACAAAAACCCAAGATCAAAAATATATGTATAATAAATAATCCTGATGCACAGGTAAATATGTGAGACAGGGGTGTAAATCTCCACGTACTCACATTTGACCTAGGTCTTGTTCACACACTGATAAGCATGCACATGACTGCGCATGACAGAAAGAGTAATCCAAAGACATGAGGCTAAGCATAAATGATGTATGGCAAAATAAAAAATATATCACAAAATAAAAAATTTAAATATAATATGCCAGCCAAACAGGCTGAGAAAACGGGCTAGATGACAAACAAATGCCCATAACCACAATACATAGGACCCAAACAAGTCCATCAAAAACTGACCTAGTTGCTCACAAAAGAAGGGACACTAAAGAGATGTAAAAGGATAAATCATTCATAAAAATGGGATATGACCCATTCAAAGTTTAAACCAGCTGGCTTTCTTCTGTTGACATAAAAAATCCAATACACCTCTTGCCTGCACACAATTTTGAATTTGTCCCACCCCCCAGTTGGTAAATTGTTTTTTTTTCAACTGCTTGGATGACTAAATCAGAAGTATTTTTCTGATGTTGTTCATTCCAGTGACTGGTAACGTTAGTATTATGATTTTTTTTTTTATATCGTACAGATGGTCATAAAGGCAATCCCGCAGACGGCGGGTCGTCCGACCGACATATTGTACATGAGACACAAGTAATAATGTATACCAGAAATCTGGAATTGCAATTAATGAATGTGCGGACCTTGGAATATTTCTTAGTAGTACTGGAGTGAATGGTATCTACCCTGCGAATATAGGGGCAATATGGAAATCCCCCTGAACCGCAATACAATGTTCCTAATTTTTCACTTGAGTGTACCTATAGAAAATGCAGGGAAAGGTCCCTGCTCCTTATCCAGAATCACAGCCACATAGTGCTGTGTGTGTGTGCTGTGGTTTCTTGTGCATGGGGGTGCCACTAAGAATTAATGGCATCCCTGCACCTCTACTAACAGCAGCATGTTTTTGATACAGTAAAGTGTGTGATTACACATAGTCCCACACCCACGTGTGAACCTAACCTTAGGGATATTACAGGAGCTCTGAATTTTTCTAACAAGCTTCCTTAGGTTTTGTCTTAGTATAATGTTTTTCTGCAGTACATGAGTAGTATTGGTTTTTTGTTTTCTTTCTGCTGTATGGCAAGGTCAAGGCACTGATGACCGATTAATGGAGTTTATTCTAGAAGCAGTGGTCAATATGGCCTGGAGTTAATCTTTAGCTAAAATTCATTTTTATTTATTATTTTATTTAAAAAATGTCAAATTTCTCTCTGAAGTTATTTTTATGTAAAGCATAGATCCAGCTTATGGAAAAATATTGACTGCAAATAGATGTGGTTTGATCTGGAAGGTGACTTGAGGATGGTGCTTAAAGTAAGCTTTTATTACTCCTTCTACTGTTCTAATCGGGCAAGCACTGATTAGTGATGGAGCTTCCTCACCCCCTCCCATCTCCAACACAATACATTAGACAGTGAGATGTCCTATCATTCTGATGGGGCAATAGAAATGTATAGGGAGAAGGAAGAATTCAAGCTCAATTAAAATGGCCTGACAAAGAAGCATATGTCAAATATGTACAGGCACCTCTAGTTACCTAAACTTTATACAGTAACTGTTAACTTTCTTTTTGTAAAATCACTTTAAAAAGAACCTGGGATGGTCCAAAAGTATCTTAGCTAAAACTACTGCTGTATTGCAGCACCTGAATGTACCTTCTATATTCTGCAAACAACTATTAGCAGATCATAATCTAGACAACATGTGCGGAATGGAAAAATGTGTTTAGGTTTGTTTTGGATAGAATAGTTATTACTAATTTAGTTTCATTGATTTGTTTGGGAATTTGTTTAGCTTAGTTTCACTTCATTTATTCTTTTTCTGTCAAAAAAAGTTTTTGCAGCGACCCCTTATCCGAACGTGCAGCCTGGCAGGCAAGGGGGACAAGCGAGTGCCCTACCGCCTCCTGAACCATACCAGGCCACATGCCTCAAAATGGGGGGGGGGGGGGTGTGCTTTGGGGCAAAGCACGTTGTCCCCATGATGATAAAGGTGAAGAAAATAAACCACTCAAGGTGTTAGCTCCATGTGATATTCACCACTCCCAGGGATAAGGGTGCTGGCTCAGTATGCAGATAGCATGAAACAAAAAGGAAAGTCCGGATGGCTGTACTCCAATTTAGGTACTTTATTAAGGAATCAGTCCATACACAATCAGACAAACAGAAGTAAAATTGCTAACGCATTTCACACCACTTGTCGGTGCTTAGTCATAGTCAAATACTTGTTAAAATTCAACAAACATATATACACATAGTCCAGAGTCCAGAAACCAATCCCATGTGAAGCAGTTGAGTTGCGTTGCTTGTGCCCAGCTGAGATGTAATCAGTAGAGATAAAAAACAGCTGCAGTTGGAAGTCCTGTGTAAAGAGAGAAGCCATGTTTCCTTGTTGAAAAAATACGACTACCAACAGTGAAGTGACACCCACATGGGAGAGTTTCATGAAAAAGTTTTAAAAGCAGTAAAAACAAATGTACAAACATTTACCAAACGTTTATATATGTTTACATGTAAAAGCGCCAGCCAGATCGGGACACCGAACACAAAGACCAATTCGTTGAATCTACCAGCAGATGCAAGAACAAAATAAAAAATACCCAAAATTTATGGAAATATGTGAAAAAATATATAATCCGTTGTTATATTATGGATACTATATATGCTATATACATAAAAAATGCTAAAGTATGTTAAAGTGCGAGTAGATTGAAAAGGAGGCATTTAATACAAAATGAAAAGCGTCCTGTGAATGGGGTCCCGAACGACCGGCTCTGATGATTTAACTTCTCCAGGAATTACAGAAAAACTATCAAGGAAAAAGAAAAAAGAAGAAGAAAATTAATTACTTGATCGTTTGATCACAAAATCTAGAAACATATTTCCAAAAAAATATTTTTTTTTCCTCAATGTACGTATGCATATGCACAGAAGAATAAATCTACACATGCATATACATTTGGACATAACAAACACACAATGTACAGAAAGAATGCAAACAGGAAATATACACATAAAAGCTCATATTCAGTATTGAGTCTAAAACAATAACCCAAAATCAAAAAGATCAAAAAGGTATGTATAATAAATAATCCTGATGCACAGGTAAATATGTGAGACAGGGGTGTAAATCTCCACGTGCTCACATTTGACCTAGGTGTTGTTCACACACTGATAAGCATGCACATGACTGCGCATGACAGAAAGAGTAACCCAAAGACATGCGGCTAAGCATAAATGATGTATGGCAAAATGAAAAATATATCACAAAATAAAAAATTTAAATATAATATGCCAGCCAAACAGGCTGGGAAAAACAGGCTAGATGACAAACAAATGCCCATAACCACAGTACATAGGACCCAAGCAGGTCCATCAAAAACTGACCTAGTTGCTCACAAAAGAAGGGACACTAAAGAGATGTGTAAGGATAAATCATTCATAAAAATGGGATACGACCCATTCAAAGTTTAAACCAGCTGGCTTTCTACTGATGAAATAAAAAATCCAATACACCTCTTGCCGGCACAAAATTTTGAACTTGTCTCCACCACCCCCCCTCCCCCGGTTGGTAAATTGATTTTTTCAACTGCTTGGATGACTAAATCAGAAGTATTTTTCTGATGTTGTTCATTCCAGTGACTGGCAATGTTAGTATTATGATTTTTTTTCTATATCGTACAGATGGTCATAATGGCAATCCCGCAGACGGCGGGTTGTCCGACCAACATATTGTACACGAGACACAAGTAATAATGTATACCAGAAATCTGGAATTGCAGTTAATGAATGTGCGAAACTTGGAATATTTATTAGTAGTACTGGAGTGAATGGTATCTCCCCTGCGAGTATGGGGGCAATATGGGCATCTCCCTGAACCGCAGCGAAAGGTGCCTTTAAAAGTTAACCAATGGGGACAAGGTTTCTGGCTGGAGATGAGACTTGGTGACAAATCCTTTCCAAGGGTAGGTGCCCTACAGGACACAGTCTTGACTCCCTTGGACAAGATTTGCGCATAGGTGGAATCTTTAGATAGGGCTGGCAGGTATTTCAATACAATGTTCTTAATTTTATTAAATTTGTTACTAAAAGGAGTTGAAAAAACTGGCACACTGTCACCAAAGTTAGACCTATTCCTGCCATTACATCTGTTGAGTCTATCATTGCATCCTGTTTTATCTTTCAATAGATTCTCCCGTTCCTTAATAAAGCATCTAAATTGGAGTGCGGCCATCCGGACTTTCCTTTTTGTTGCACCTTGTCCCCATGTTGATGGGGACAAGGGCCTCTTCCCCACAACCCTGGCCTGGGGGTTGTGGAGGTGCGGAGAGTGACTTATCAGAATCTGAAAGCCCCCTTTTAACAAGGGGGACACCAAATACCGGGCCGCTCATGTGAATGAATAGAGGTACATAGGTAGAGGTACATTCATAAAAAAAAAGTTAATAAAAACTCAGCAACAATTTTTGACAATTAAAAAAACCATAAAAACGCTAACCCAAACAAAAAAAAAAAACGATGCCCGCAAATATAACTTTCTGTCCAGGGACACAGTCAAATGACAGGTAAGCACAGTGACGGAGGTAATCTGGTGACATCGGAGTCACCGGTTGTAAAGAACACTGTGGCCGGCTTCCCAGCCCACTCCTTAACAGCCAGCTAATCCTTAAACAGAATTTGGATTGGTCAATCAACTTTCGATAGATCCAAATCTGAATCCTTCCGAAAATGTAGGAATTCGTTAGAAAATGAATAAATGAGAGTAAATTAATTTCAGCAGAATTCATTACTTTTGTTCTTCGGAGATTCAGATACATCCGAATCTCAAAAAAATGGCAGGATTTAGATTCAGATCGAAACTAATTGCACATGTCTAGATTATACTGCCATTGGTTTTGCATGCAGTGCATTGTCTGGTACAAAGTGAGCACACCCCTTACATTTTTGTAAATATTTTATTATATCTTTTCATGTGACAACACTGAAGAAATGACACACTGCTACAATGTAAAGTAGCGAGTGTACATCTTGTATAACAATGTAAATTTCCTGTCCCCTCAAAATAACTCAACACACAGCCATTGATGTCTAAACTGCTAACCACAAAAGTGAGTATACCCCTAAGTGAAAATGTCCAAATTGGGTCCAATTAGCCATTTTCCCTCCCCGGGGTCATGTGACTCGTTAGTGTTACAAGGTCTCAGGTTTGAATGGGGAGCAGGTGTGTTAAATTAGGTGTTATCGTTTTCACTCTCTCATACTGGTTACTGGAACATGGCACCTCATGGCAAAGAACTCTCTGAGGATCTGAAAAAAAGGATTGTTGCTCTACATAAAGGCTATAAGAAGATTGCCAAGACCCTTAAACTGAGCTGCAGCACGGTGGCCAAGGCCACACAACGGTTTAACAGGACAGGTTCCACTCAGAACAGGCCTCGCCATGGTCGACCAAAGAAGCTGAGTACACGTGCTCAGCGCCATATCCAGAAGTTGTCTTTGGGAAATAGACGTATGAGTGCTGCCAGCATTGCTGCGGAGGTTTAAGGGGTGGGTCAGCCTGACAGTGCTCAGACAATACGCCGCACACTGCATCAAATTGGTCTGCATAGCTGTTGTCCCAGAAGGAAGCCTCTTCTAAAGATGATGCCCAAGAAAGCCGGCAAACAGTTTACTGAGAACATGCAGGCAAGAACATGTACTACTGGAACCATGTCCTGTGGTCTGATGAAACCAAGATAAACTTATTTGGTTCAGAGGGTATCAAGCGTGTGTGGCAGCAACCAGGTGAGGAGTACAAAGACAAATGTGTCTTGCCTACAGTCAAGAATGGTGGTGGGAGTGTCATGGTCTGGAGCTGCATGAGTGCTGCCGGCACTGGGGAGCTGAAATTCATTGAGGGAACCATGAATGCCAATATGTACTGTGACATACTAAAGCAGAGCATGATCCCCTCCATTCGGAGACTGGGCCACAGGGCAGTATTCCAACATGATAACAACCCCAGACACACCTCCAAGACGATCACTGCCTTGCTAAAGAAGCTGAGGGTAAAGGTGATGGACTGGCCAAGCATGTCCCCAGACCTAAACCCTATTGAGCATCTATGGGGCATCCTCAAATGGAAGGTGGAGGAGTGCAAGGTCTCTAACATCCACCACCTCTGTGATGTCATCATGGAGGAGTGGAAGAGGACTCCAGTGGCAACCTGTGAAGCTCTGGTGAACTCCATGTCCAAGAGGGTTAAGGCAGTGCTGGAAAATAATGATGGCCACACAAAATATTGACATTTTGGGCCCAATTTGAACATTTTTCACTTAGGGGTGTACTCACTTTTGTTGCCAGCGGTTTAGACATTAATGACTGTGTGTTGAGTTATTTTGAGGGGACAGAAAATTTACATTGTTATACAATTCCTTGTTTCTCAAACTCTTTTATCTATTGTAAAATGCTGTAAATGCTGTCACAGAGTGTGACCACACTTGTAGGTCGTGTAAGGGAAAGTATTCCCCAAAATGTGTCTCTGTGACATAAGAAGGCGGAGCCATATTTACATTGCTATACCTAATAGGGAGCCGCTATCTGACAATTACTGCACATGTTAAACCTCCACCTATACTTTTGTTGGTGGGTGCATACACATTATCGTTTTATGTTTTAAAATAAAGGTTTCATACAGTATGGTGTTTTGTTCTGCTCTGCATTTATCATTCGCTGCTTTAGGTAATTGAACGTCTGTCCTGCTTTTCTGTTGAGAATGCTGTAAGCACTCTGCAATGTCTAGTGTCAGTATTTACGGCTTAGTTTTCTGAGACTACCTTAGGCTCCAGCTCACCTCCTGTTACAATTTTTGCAATTTGTCATACACTGTTCTTTCCAAATAGTTTTTATTAAAAAGGATGATAGATCACTTACAGGCATATCATGCATACTTGGGAAATATACATATTAAACATTCAATTGAAGATGTGCATTATCTCTTAGTGTATGTTCACTTGGGTGCCAAATATGTAATCAGTGTACATCATAGCTCCGCTGAATTTTCTTCCAGATGAAAGCTGGGTTTGCAGGGGGAGAATTAGAAAGCGAAAGAGTATATTGTTCAGTGAATGGGTGATAGTGTAGTTTCATGATTTTGTATTATAAATACAATAATACTATTTGTATTATTAGTAGCCCTTTTTTGGGGGAAGTTATGAAAACCGATTTTTCCCAAACAGGTTAGTGCGCTAAACCTGTAGGTAAATAAGAGAACCAGAACCTTCGCTAAGTGAAAGAGTGGGTTTAATAATAAAGTTGGCAGTGCCTCCACCCAGGACAGGGCCTCTATGAACAGAGGGGATTCCCTTCCTAGGAAATTAACAAGTAATAAAATTGTAATTGGGAGCAGAGGAACTACTGCAACCCGCATATCCGCATATAACATTAACCATAAGTATATAGATGCACGCCAGTATGGAAATAATACACGCTTTATATAAGAAAATATTAATAATATTATATACATCCAATGTACAAATAGATATTATCAGCAAAGGGCCCAATAGGAATCATAGTGCACATATACCTGGGTGTCTATAGTTATTAGATTCTTCCAGATGAACGTTGCAACAAAGTTCCATTGCAGGAGACCCTGAGGATGATTGCAATGTGGCCTGTTTTTGTGTCAGAGAGCTGAAAACAAGATCAGCAATCAAGGAAAGATCCTACAACTGTTCTTCAACCAGCCTGGAACGGAGCTTCCTACACAAAGAAACTGTGGTGTGGCAATGGAACTCCTATCTACTCTGCGCTTTAGTCTCTCCCTTATAATTTTTAATCTGACATGCAGCTGTACCTCTAACTACCAGAAGTTGCTGTAAGGTGCCTAACCTGGCTCTAGCCTATTGGTTATTGAGCCCTAAGCTAAAACTAGCTATAAAATCCCAGACCAGAAGGGACAGGGTTATCTAAAATAACAAGAACTGTACATAAATAAAATAACAGGAGTTGCATATAAACTCTATTGCATTAAACAGATTCACCTACTAATATTCGGGAAGGTGACCGCTACCATATTTACAGTAGCACAGACCTAGCTATCTGGCACATTGTGCATGTGAGATATTACAATAGGACAGAGATATGCCTGCCACTAGAATTCAGATCAAAAATGTATGGCCAGCTACAGTTAAACAGCCATAGGACAGGAACAATTACCTATAGTCTCTGCTTCTGGTCTGGATAAAGCACAGTATTGTAGATTACACTGAGATTTCTTCTCTGAGCTATGTGTGACGCAAGACCCGCCCCTTGCCTCTGGAAGCTCAGAAATTCTGTGTAAATTCTGGATTTTAAATGGATGTATAAAAGAGATGGATGCTGATAACAGATGCAGCTTATGTAGGCAATTGTGTTTCATATCTGTGTGGCACCTGGGACTAGTCACTTCACTGAGTGTATGTAAGTGTTTACAACTACTTTAACATGCCTTGTTCTGCACTATGTCTCTGTGTTGGGGTGTCTGTATCACGTCTTGTTCCGTACAATTTCATCAACATTTGTGAATGTATGTGAGTCACTTCACTGATCAGGGTCCACGGTGTGTCTATACTTTGTGTTAACGGATGTATTCGACGTAGACAATAGTCGTAGGTAGAGAAAATATGTAGGTAAATTTTAGGTCTTAAATGTGTCTTAAAGACTCGAAGGTCTCCGTTCCCCGCCCAGAACGCAGTGTGTATCGAGTCTCTTCTTTAGAGTCACATTAGATGTTATGACACGAAATAGGTCTGGTCTTCGTCTCTGATATCCATTAACAAGGACAGGATACCGAC
>BLSH010552316.1:1556178-1570559 GCA_018402905.1 Glandirana rugosa | reverse complement strand
CCCCATAACTCGCTATCCAGGATAGACTATTTCTTCCTCAACTCCCCCATATGCACCCTAGCCCTTCAACCAACCATCCACGACATTGTCATATCTGGCCACACCCCAATATCCCTTCAGCTAACCGGTTTCACGCCACACAACAACATGAGAATATGGAGATTTCCCTCCTATCTGGCCAATAATGACACCCTTAAAAAGGTCTTAGCCGACACCTGGGAGGAATTCGCCTCCAACAACGCCCCATACCTCGATAATCCCAACCTGTTTTGGGAAACAGGCAAAGTGGTACTGAGAGGAAGGGTTATCTCCTATGCCTCAGCGTACAAAAAGAAGGTATCCACCCAGTACCAGGCAACCAGTAGCACCCTGCGTACTGCCCACGCGGCTCTCTCCACCAACAACACACCCCACAATAGGAAAAACTGGCTGGCAGCCAAAGATAACTTCGAACTTTGGGCTGCTACGCAAGACAAAATTTTCCAGTCCCATCACGAACTGAAAATGCATAAATTTGGTAACAAGGCAGGCAAACTACTGGCCAGACTGACTAGGGGCCCACACGCTATGTCACATGTGGGATCAATCAGAGACCCAACAGGGAAAGAAACCTCCAACCCTAAACACATCAAAGACAACTTTAAAAATTTCTATGCTTCCCTATACGGTCATGACCCCATCGATGACACCAAAGCGCTAGATTTCCTACACCGAGTAGTCCTTCCCAAAGTTCAACAGCCCCACCTGACATCCCTCAATGCTCCCATAACCATCAAAGAAATCTCCAACATCATACAAACCCTCCACCCAGGAAAAGCCCCAGGCCCAGACGGATTTACTGCAGAGTTCTACAAACTGAACGCTGCCTCCCTCACCCCCACCCTCCAATGTGTCTATCAAAACATTCTAGAGAGCAGCCCCTACCTCCCCACAGGCCACCAAGCCCACATTAAATTAATTCCGAAGAAGGGCAAAGACCCCTTAGACCCTGGCTCCTACCGCCCCATCTCCCTACTAAACTTAGACTCAAAGATCCTGTCTAAAATTATAGCGAACAGACTCGCCCCAATCATGCCCTCTTTGCTCGACCCAGCCCAGGCCGGATTCATGCAAGGTAGATCCACAACTACTAATATCAGAAAAGTGCTAATGGCCCTGGAGGTGGGGAAACTGGGATCCGCCGGAGACCTGGCAATCATCTCATTAGACGCGGAGAAAGCCTTTGACAACCTGAACTTCCAATGGCTAAAAATGGTTTTAAAGGCTTTCGGCTTCTCCGGTGGGATATGCCACCTCGTGGATGCCATGTACGAGGCCCCTATGGCTTACATAGTGGCAGCAGGGCATGTCTCCGACGGGTTCCGCCTCCACAAGGGGACCAGACAGGGCTGCCCTCTCTCCCTCCTCCTTTTTAACCTAGCCCTTGAACCGCTATCGAGATATCTAAACACACACAATAGTCTAAGCGGCATCCCTGTCGGCTCCCTCACCTTAAAATCAGCACTCTTTGCTGATGACATATTAATCTTCTCTTCCAACCCTATAGCCGACATGCACTTATACAGGAAACTTTCACCTGGTTCCGCTGGGCCTCGGGCCTCCACATAAACTTCACCAAAAGCGAAATCCTTCCACTCTCGACCCATGCAAAAATATGCGGACACCCTCTATTCCCCCAAGCACTGGAACTCTCGGTTTTCCACATGTGGACGAAAGCTGGTCTAACTAAGTTCAGCCAGTTATTTGACAAGACCTCAGGGAAGCCTATTCCTCCCACACAAATACTTCAGGACTTTGGCCTGCCGGCAACCCACTGCCTTCAAGTGTTGCAAGCCTCGAGCTTTGTCTGTGCCACCCATCCAGATAAAGCCCATCGGTTTCAATCATCCCTCTTAGACCAATTGCTGGAACGTGGTCTTCACTAAAACTCGGACCTTTACAATGCACTGAAATCCCAAATCCAGGGCAAATCAACTGGCTCTAGTAGTTCAAATTGGTCGAAAGATCTTGACTTCCCGGATGCCTTCAACACCATTTTAATGGGCTACAAAACCACCTACAAATACATAACCAACTAATTCTGGAGGGAGCAACAGCTCAAAATTGTCCACAGAGCATACAGAACGTTCTCCCCAAGCCGGGACCATACCAAAACCTCTCGGTGCCAACTATGCAAAACATCGAGACCAACCCTTTTGCACAAGCTTTGGCAATGCCCAGAAATCGCTGTTTTTTGGAGTAAGGTCGAAAGATACACAGCCTCTATCACTAACTTCCAACCTCACGGTCAGATTTATGCACTTCTTTTTGGCAACCTGGACACCCTTTCCCCCCTAATATCCAGATCCCAGCTCACCATACTACAGTCAAACAAAGCATGGATTATATCTTGCTACATGATTGCTCGTAGAGCCATCTTAAAAAAATGGATATCTGACACACCCCTTCTATCGCGGAAGTGAAAGCAGAACTCTTCAGGTTGCTTAAACTTGAAAAATTGGACAAACCTGCCCCCAACACCAGAGCCTCAAGCTGCTTCTCACAAAAGTGGTCACCTTTCATCTCCAAAGAACTCCCTCTCTCCACAAGAGAATCTCTTGCAGCTCCGTTCGTTCCACTGAGACCACACTACCAAGTTTAAACACACCCTCACTATTTTTTTCTGGTGGCACACCACCTAGGACCCGATGATCGACTGCCTGGTGTTAGAAAATATCACATATTGACTACGGACTGAGTCCCATACACAATCGTACTAGGTCAACCCTTGCTGATTCCTCAAGAACACTGTTGCATTGGGCTTTCATAGTTAATCATAAATGGGCTATGATTTTCCTCTAGGAGTGTCAAACTGAGCTATACAAAATGTGTATATATACCCCCCTCCCCCCCATATTTATTTTCCCATCCCCCCTTTGACCCTTCCCCTTCCCTCCCCACCCCCCTTTCCCCCACTTACTAGTTGTTGTCAAGATTTAAACCTGGTCTGAGTGCTACAGGGTATCTACTCTTTGTATGTTACTACACTCAACGTAACTTCTGCTTTCCTGTATGCACCAAACTTCTAATAAAATATTTGTTAAAAAAAAAAAAAAATATATATATATATATATATTTATTTATTTATTTTTATTTTTACACTTTCTGTTTCATTTTTTAAATCACTTTTATTCCTATTACAAGGAATGTAATAGGAATAGGGCATGGCAGGTCCTCTTTACAGAGAGATCCTGGATCTTTAAGTCCCCAGATCTCTCCTCTATGATAAAAAGCCTGAGATCAGAAAAAAATTGATCTCAGGCTTTCCAACAAAAAAACAGCAGTGTTTACAACTGCTGGCGCCGGAAATGTCATGACGTTGCTTTGGCCTCCGAGAGTCATAGAGGTGGTCCACGCCCAGCTCTATGGTAAACTGCCACTGGCGTCAGATTCATTTTCTGGCTCCTCAACCGCACTGGCGAGATTGGAGAAGCAACGTAAGGCGAAGGGAGTGGGGGAGTGGGGCGGGGGCATCCGCCAGTAAATGCAATCAAGCGGCTTAACAGCCACTATTATTGATTTTACTTTACAAGGAATCACTGGCTGAAAAAAAGATATCTGAATGATGCCTACAGCTGCACTCATCATCCAGATATTGCCACTTCAAGTCCCTAATGTCATATGACATCAACCCGGGGGAAGTGGTTGAAGTTATACAATTAAATACACCAATGAACTACATATACTGTAGGGAAACTGTTTTACCTGACAAAGCATTTATGTGCTCTCCATCCAGTCCTAAGATTTACACAGCTCTGCCCCTCTATACAGCCCTATCAAGCAGGGCAGGAGATCTGATTTTAACTCTGTTAGGCTCTATGCACACTGTAGCTGCTAAATGATCGTTTTTGGGTGTTTGGGCATTTTTTAACAGCCCATAAACTCCCCTTTATGTTATCCTATGTGTCCATGCACACATGGACATCTATTGTCGTTTATCAGCAGTGGAGTTTTTGGGTTGTTGTCAGAACACCCTAAAATTGTGTTCAAGAGTCGTTCTTCTGACCACAAACTACATTGAAAGCTTAAAAGCGACCATAAATGCTCAAAAACGCTGACGCTAAACGCTAACGCCCAAAAACGGTCAAAAACGCTGATGTGCAAAAACGCTGATAAAAGCTGAAAAAATCACTACAAAGCTACTGACGTTTTTAGAATGTTTTTTTAATGTCCAGTGTGCATGGAGCCTTAGACCCCTTTCACTGAAGCGCTTTACAGACACTATATAGGTAAAAAAAGCACTTCAAAAGTCACTCCCCATCCACTTTCACACTGGGGTGGTGCGCTTGCAGGACGTTACAAAAAAGTAATATACCGCTCCTCCACCGTGCCTGCCCATTGAGAACAATGAGGTAGCACTTCCGAAGCGGCTGCACACCGCCCCAGAAGCATAGAGAGCGGGCACTTTTAACCGCGTTTTAACCCCTTGTGGGGTGTTAAAAGCACACTGCTCCCGCTGCCGTAGCGCTGCTGTAACAGCGGTAAATCCCCGCTGTGACTAGCGGGGATTTACCGCTAACGCCCCACCGCCCCCAGTGTGAAAGTGCCCTTAAAGTTAAACTCCAAGTTAAACGAATATTGTCAAAATACAAGAGCCATGTGGGTTAATATTCAAATCTTGATGTCCATTATGTATTTGTTCCATATCTGTTCAGTAAACAAGCTTGAAATAACTTTTGCACTTTTGTGTACATGAGCTTCCTCCTAAAAAGACTGTTTACTTCTGCTCCCTCTTTTTGTGCAAGGTGACTGGTCTTGTGTCCGCCCCCCTGTGGATTTTAGCAGGCAGCCTTTATGTAGTAGGTGGAGCTGCTGGGTCCCTCACAAAGCTCTGCTCTCTGCACAGCCCAATGGCAATGTTGCCACTATTTTTACAAAGTAATAGCTAGGATTACAAAGGCATTTGACACATAAAAAAGTAGATTTAAATAGTTTGTGGCTGTTGAGGAATATATTTTAATAAACGTTTTTGCACCCACATCTAGGTTTAAGTAATGCATACAGGTCTTGTTCTACCCTAGTCTGTAACTAGACAGTGAAAGGAGAAGTAGCACTGTCACTCTGCTCTATCCTCCAATCAGCATATTCCTTTCTAGTTCTGCAGGTCAGAGATTACCAAAGCCAAATCATATTCAGGTACCTATACTGTTGGAAATAGAAAAAAATACATTTAATGATGTATTAACAAATACAGAGCTGGATTCATTTATGCCTTCTATATGGAGCTAAAGGAATACATTATTCCACAAATCACGTCACGTTATCATGCAGTTAGATTATGCTTTAAATCTAAGCACTTCTTATATTTCTGTTTCTGGGACTGTAATAAAAATACTCATACTTGACAGCTTCTGATTTTCTATTAGGAATAATGACTTTATTATGTGACAGGCATGTCAGATGAGCTGTCCATAATACATGTGCATATCCTATACCATGACCCATCCCAGTAGGTACAAACACGCACCTTAAGATCATATTTCTTTCTGATTACAATTTCCTCAGCTTAGTCAATTAACTCTTCTCAAGGGTTTGATTAAATGTCAGGTGAGTGTAATCAGCAAAGCGGAGAGATGATCAGCAGCAGAGTGTTCTGTACAAGCTGTAGGGGGTTATATTGGAGGGTCTGTACGTGGTATTGGCTAATTTCATTTAAACAGAAAACTACAGGGATTCGGCCAGTGATCTAGCATGTGTGATCGATATTTTGATGGCCAGTGAAGGTTTGCTGCTGTCGTTTTATGTCCTCACATGAGCAGAATGTTGAATAATTATATTGGAAGTTTTCAGATCCTGCAACAGTTTATGATATGTGTGATCACAAAAAGTCTACTGTTTTGAGCTCAGCATTTGTAGGACAATAACTATTATATATTTTCTCAAATAGAATCACATGCGCATACACGGATTCTATCAGATAAAATTGGATTTAAATGTCCACAGATATTAGATGATAACCTTTCTATAACTTATTTTGACCAGAAAAGTACTTTTCTCTGTATGGACAAGGTTTTTAAATCTTAATGTGTCAATTTTAGGATATGAGAAGGCAAAATGCTTGTTTCAGAAGCTGCATATAGCCATTACTGCATTGATAAAATGTGTTGGCATGGCGCTGGCCCCGGATGTGCATGAGAATGAGTTTCAATGGGTATTAATTCTGAGCCTTGGAGGCTGCTCCCCATTAGCCAGGGTGCTCCTGAAGATCCCCAGAGCAGTCTATATAAAAGGATGGGAGCACCTCAGCTCAAGATTTAGTCCAGTGAACATTTAAAATTTAAAGCTCAACTCCATCTTTTGACATACTTTACATAGTTCGTTTGGGCCAGCTTGCCTGAAACCACTGGCCACTGGATGTGCGGTATAAGCTGTATGTAGCTGTGGCTACACACAGCATACCAAGCTATGTTCCGGGTTCGAGCCAAGACTTCCAGTCTCATACCTGGACCACAGTAGAGTAGAGTTGCCACCTCATCCCTTTAAACCCGAACACATATGAATTACACAGGTTCTGGGGCCAATTTAATGCAGATAAGGCACCAAGTGAGTTTAATTACCACCTTAACTGTGTAATTAATATGTGTTCGGGTTTAAAGGAATGAGGCGGCAACTCTACAGTAGAGTCTATCACAGCAGAGAAAGCTATGTATTCTATCAATGAATACAGAGGTTCCATTGATTGGCTGAGTCAGGGGTTGCGACACCATCAGTCTCTGACTCCAATCAGAGGAAGCTTTGTATTCATTTATAGAATACATTGCTTACTCTTAATGGTTGAGCGCCACTGTGATAGACTCAACTATGTTCCAGCTATGAGATTGGAAGTCTTGGCTCCAACCCAGAACACCTTGCAGTTTGCTGTATGTAGCAGCAGCTACATACAGTTTATACCCCACATCCAGAGGCCTCACATGCTAGTGAGGGACATTCGGTTGGGCCAAGCTGTAAAGTATGGAAAAAGATGGAGTTGAGCTTTAAAACAAAGGTTCAGAAAGTATAGCCAGCAATGATGTACAGTAATATTGAACAGGTAATTGTGTGAGTGAGAGGGGCAGGTTTGTTTGTCGCACCCCCCCCCAATATATTGAGCACCACTGCTATACGTAATATATTAAGCCACTGCTATACGCAAAGACCTATAAACAAATATGCAACAAAGGAAACCTAGAAACTGATAATGAACCTTGGACACATTGGATCCTATGTCCATCAAATAATGCTCTTTTTGGGGAAATGGTGCTCAAACATCCATTGTGTACCCCTAATGCCAAGGTATATAAGATGCCACATGCAATACCAACACAGCCATGTCATCAGATCCTTTATTTCTAGATAGTACAAACAATGTTCTGGTTGTGGACTATTTCAGTAATTTTCTTTTGAATTGAACACTTTAAAACAGTTTGACTTTTAATATAATTGAAACACTGAAATTTATTTTTCTAGCCACTGAATTTAAGAACTCGTCTCGGAAAATAATTTGTTTATTTTTAGCAGAATTTTCAAAGGTTGGCTAAAGCCTATGATTTGCAAAAATCCCAGTGTTACCTGTCCACAATCAAATCTACAGATGACATGGACTGTCCATCACACTAGAATACAGGAATACCACTGCTGTCAAATGATAACAAATTTAGTTGCTTTGCCTATGACAAGCAACAATCTACAACACTGGGTCATTCCACCTACCCTAGACACACCCTAGTAACACTAAAATTGAGAATTAATAATCCAGACACATTTTTTTTACTGTAGCTTTGAAAAGAGTAGTTAAGTCTTAGAACCCCTGTTGGGCATTCCATGGCTCTGTTAGAGAGATTTCCTCTTAATTCCTGTCAGATTGACAATGGTTTCACTATGCAAGAGCCCTGGTTACCAGTAAAAAGGCAACAGGGGTTCTAATCCCTTCCCCTCTACTGAAATCGTTTTTTGGTAGGACGTGTTTTAGGCAATAAGCACAAACCGTGATGCAAATGATTGGAGAATGGCTGCCAAGATGCATAATCCCTAAAATACGGTGCCTTGAAAAACTATTCATACCCCTTGAAATTGTCCACATTTTGTCATGTTACAACCAAAAACGTAAAAGTATTTTATTGGGATTTTATGTGATAGACCAACACAAAGTGGCACATAATTGTGAAGTGGAAAGAAAATGATAAATGGTTTTCAATATTTTTTACAAATAAATATGTGAAAAGTGTAGCGTGCATTTGTATTCAGTCCCCCTGAGTCAATACTTTGTAGAATCACCTTTCGCTGCAAATATAGTTGCAAGTCTTTTTGGGTATGTCTCTACCAGCTTTGCACATCTAGAGTGACATTTTTTCCCCATTCTTCTTTGCAAAATAGCTCAAGCTTTGTCAGATTGGATGGAGAGTGTCTGTGAACACCACTTTTAAAATCTTGCCACAGATCCTCAATTGTGGATTTAGGTCTGGACTTTGACTGGACCATTCTAGCACATGAATAGGCTTTGATCTAAACCATTCCATTGTAACTCTGGCTGTATGTTGTCGTTGTCCTTTTGGAAGGTGAACTTCTGCCTCAGTCTCAAGACCTTTTGCAGACTCTAACAGGTTTTCTTCTAAGATTGCCCTGTATTTGGCTCCATCCATTTTCCCATCAACTCTGACCAGATTCCCTGTTCCTGCTGAAGAAAAGCATCCCCACAACATGATGCTGCCACTACCTTGTTTCTCAGTGTGGATGGTGTGTTCAGGGTAATGTGCAGTGTTAGTTTTTGGCCACACATAGATATTTGCTTTTAGGCCAAAAAGTTCAAATTTGGTCTAATCTGACCAGAGCACCTTCTTCCACATGTTTGCTGTGTCCCCCACATGGCTTTTTGCCAACTGCAAAAGGGACTTCTTATGGCTTTCTTTCAACAATGACTTTCTTCTTGCCACTCTTCCATAAAGGCCAGATTTGTGGAGTGCACGACTAATAGTTGTCCTATGGACAGATTCTCCCACTTGAGCTGTGGAGCTCTGCAGCTCCTCCAGTTACCATAGGCCTCTTGGCTGCTTCTCAGATTAATGCTCTCCTTGATCATCCTGTGAGTTTAGGTGGACAGCCATGTCTTGGTAGACAAGAGTTGTGCCATACTCTTTCCATTTTCAGATGATGGATTGAACAGTGTTCCGTGAGATGTTCAAAGCTTGCAATACTTCTTTATAACCTAATCCTGCTTTAAACTTCTCCACAACTTTATCCCTGACCTGTCTGGAGTGTTCCTTGGCCTTCATGATGCTGTTTGTTCACTAAGGTTCTCTAACAAACCTTTGAGGGCTTCACAGAACAGCTGTATTTATACTGAGATTAAATTACACACAGGTGGACTCTATTTACGAATTAGGTGACTTCTGAAGGCAATTGGTTGCGCTAAATTTTAGGGGTATCAGAGTAAAGGGGACTGAATACAAATGCACGCAACACTTTCCACATATTTATTTCTAAAAAATCTTGAAAACCATTTATCATTTTCCTTCCACTTCAAAATGATGTGCCACTTGTTGGTCTATCACATACAGTCCCAATAAAATACATTGACATTTTTGGTTGTAACATGACAAAATGTGGAAAATTTCAAGGGGTATGAATACTTTTTCAAGGCACTGTACAAACTCCGAAATCTTGCCTGGTATCATTTAGACTCCATTCATACATGGGTGTTTTTGGATCATGGGCAGAATCTCTGCGATTCTGCCCATGATCTCAAAACTCACTAAAACTGCAAAACACAATTTATCACGGCAAATCACGTCACGTGAAGCTTGTCACCCAAAAAGGAGCAGAAGCTTCAAGCGATGAGATTTGCCAGGATTGTCATGTGGTAAATTACTCAACAACTATGGCAAAACAACACCGTGCTTTAGGTGCCACTGAAAATAATGGCGCCTGTACCTGCGTTTTGCGATTGTAGTGCGTTTTGAGATCGTGGGCAGAATCTCAGCGATCCCAGGTGTAAATGGTGCCTGAGGATGGTGATGTGTATAGAAATAGAGAGACAACTAATCAAACCACACATCACCAATTTAAAATGTAGTAAGATGAGGACTACCAATTGTATAACAAAACAACTCTATCAGCGCAATCAATAATCATAAAGCAGCTGGACACCATAGGCAAATATATCAAATCCCATACAAAATCTCAAAAACAAAGAGTGCAGCGCTAAAATAATACTAATAAAATTGAACTATACTAAATCATATAAAAGTTCATAAAAAGTTCATAAATGATGACACCCGGTGTCTATGTGCAGCGTTTCCTTAAAGTGCCTCTGCAGTTCCACCACCTTAGGAGATACTAGCAGCTCACCTTATAACTATGACCCTTATTACAGGGGTCACAGAGCGCTTGTTGTCTCATTTATGGACAGCAGATATTGATGCCGCAACAGGTGACCTCCTATTCCTCTCAGTATGGAATCCGGTATTGAGGAGTGTAAAGACCTAAAACTTTAAAATCTATATATGAAACAATACAAATCGAGAAAAATCATTAAAAAATCATCTTTTACTCAAATCTCCTTTTATTATATCTGTAAAAAATCCCCCACGACCATCTCTGTTCTTCCATAGTAAATTATTTAGGACATATGCATACCACGTTTCCAATTCATGTATAAACAATTTTTTATCCATCTTCTGCCCCTCTTCCTTCCGGGGCCGCGCCTCCGGCGCTGTGACTGGCATGCGCGCGGGAGCCACCAGTCATGGCACAATCACAGTTGAGAATCGGCACGGAGGCCGTTTCTTCACTGCGCATGTGTTGAAATGACGTTGGCACATTTACTACCCTGCATATCTCCGAACCTATAATAAGGCTTACCTGTAGGTTAAAGTGGTTGTCACGAGGTGACAACCACTTTAAGCGGCACTTTTGTGCTTGTTTCGGTCACTAGAAAATGGTTAAAAACATCAAAAGTGCTGCCCAATCATTGCAATGGGCAGGGGCACCCACCCCAAAGATGCTGCTTGCAGGACTTTTCCGAACGTCCTGCAACCGCTCCAGTGTGAAAGTACCCATTGCACTGAATGGGAGGCAGTTTTCAGGCGCTTTACAGGTGCTATTTCTAGAGCTAAAATGCCTGAAAACTGCCTCAGTGTGAAAGGGGTCTTATATGTATATATTCGTATTTGTGCTCACAGTTCCTTGAACATAACATTACTGATGCCATAAGACAATTAATATTTGTAATTGTGGATTTTTTTCAGGATAAAAAAAAATTTCATGGCACAAATCATGTGGTGAGCAGTAAAGGAATGCACTCATTTTCTTGGCATAATTAGAGGTAGCAGTAGCACACTATTAGCTGGTTTCTAAATGTAATAAATTCTGATATATTTATGGGTCATTTTTATCAACCTTCTTTTTATATACTGCTTATATCCACATTGCTTGAAATTTAGTTTCTTTGATATTTTGAACAGGATTAATTAGGAGTTTGATGTATTCCTTGTAACATTGTAAAGGCAGTGGGTGCTTAGGGAGCTCAATGTATTGCTTGAATCTTGGTGTAACATGGAAAGATTTGGGTTATTAGAGCGCTGGACAGACTATTCATTTTTGTACAATCTGTATGCTAAAGACATGGCAAAATATGGCAAAGACAAAGACTTGCACCAGAATAGGAGTTGGTCTGTTGTGCTACAGTAGTGGTTTATGAGAAGGTTGGAGGTGTAAACTAGGTTGGAGGGGATTTATTTCTGACTATGCTCTTTCCTAGCAACAGGTTACATAGAAAAGGTAGTAGAGTCTGGCTATATAGAGTTGATTTACAGAGCAGAGGCATTGTGGATAGAATACTATAAAAATATTGTCAGAGTGCAAAGCATTCACTGATTGGATGAGGCAGAGATCATGACATTACTGCCCTGCATTTCCACCTTGTCCAGTCAGAGAATGCCTTGCATTCATTGAAAAAAATGGAAGGCATTCTGTGAATGGTGCTCATGCTGAGCAAGCTCCCAATGCACTATTTCCAGCGCACGCATTCCTGTAGAAATGGATGTGCATATAAGTGGGTGCTTAAGCGACCACCGGTTGGAAACGTGTCAACTCAGAGCAAAAGAATGTCACCAGCACACCAAGGATCTCCAGAACAAGTCCAAAGCTTTACTCAGTGATCACATTATTACAGCAGATTGCAATGTTTCGAAGCCACGTAGGACCCCTCCATCAATGGTCACATGCCTGCGTGGCTCTGAAACGTTTCAATCTGCTGTAACGATGTGATCACTAAATAAAGCTTTGGACTGATCCTTGGTGTGCTGGTGACATTCTCTTGCTTATGCTGAGTGAACGTACCCCCTGGGTGTTCACTAAGTGGCAGAGGGTAGCACTCAACACGAGATCTGGAAGTCAGCAATGATAACTGTAGCAGCGCTGACTACTACAGTAATTCTCTGTTTCCACAGCGGTCCAACAGTGAAGGCATATGCATACTTACATTGGTTCAACCTGGACCAATGTGACTATACAGAAAATCCATACTTGGAATTAAGGTTTAAAGTCTTGTTTAAAAAATACATTTTATTCAAGGATGTATTCTTAACTCAAAAAAGTCCCTTCTATTGCTCTCAGCTTCCTCCATAGCTACAAATTCCTTTTTTTATCTGTTGTGAGCCCACTACCTGTAGAGGTAATTCTCCATGGTTCCATTGTATATAGGAATGTTGCCACCAGTGGCGGCTGGTGGTACATTTCTGGGGGAGGGCGGCAAACAGTGCACCCACAGCCACCCCTTCCCAGCGCGGCACTTGCTCCATCTATGGCATGGGTGACAGGCAGCTGCTTCCCCTTGCTTCTCCTCCTCTGCATCACGGCGTCTCCTCCCTCCTCCGCCTAGGCCAATTGGAATGCTTCTCCTTTCGACCAATCGGGAAACGGGTCTCACGACCAACTTCCTAATTGTCCTGGAGGAGAATCCGTGTGACAATAGTTAATATTCATTTGCTATTGTCACACAACTGGGTGGACTCAGGGTGCAGAGCCCACCCTTTTTCTTGGAGCCTATTAGAGCCTCTGGCTCTAATCACATGCTTCAAAAAAAAAAAGAAAGCCCCAATTGGTAGCCACCCTCTTTTGTTATTTCCCAAGGCGGACTAGGGACTATGGGATTTGTAGTGCACACAGGTCAGTGCACATGATCGCAACTAACATCCACTATCCATACCAAAAGAAAGGTGGGGAAAAGGAGAGGTTTGGGAGCTCACAGAAAATGTTAAAATGAGGCAGAAAAACAGTAGGAAACGATTTCATGAAAACGGAAAACTGTATAGTCACCTTTTGGTAATTTTCCTTTCCTGTCGTATCTCATGACAGCATACACATGGGTTGTTACTCCGCCTCCACAACCTGATAGAACCTCATAGCTATAAAAGAAACAGGTTACCCCCCTCACAACATTCTCGGTACATATCACCTAAACAGAGGGTGGGAGTCTGTATGCTGCCATGAGATACGTCAGGAAAACGGAAAATTGTTATCAAATACTTACCGTAATTTTCCTTTCCTGGCTCTGCCCCATGGCAGCACACCTCGGGTCAACCCCGCCCCCTTGACCCCGTATAGGACATCCCTTTAACAGAGCATAAAAGGACAGCAGTACCTGGAGATGGTGTTCTGTAACTAGCTTGCGACGGACCCGGGTGGGAATGTGCTGCCATGGGGCAGAGCCAGGAAAGGAAAATTACGGTAAGTATTTGATAACAATTTTCCGTTTTCCTGGCTCAGCCCCATGTCAGCACACCTCGGGATTTAACTAGCATACAATATGGGAGGGCAAGATAAACTGCAAGAATAGACACCAGGTGCTGCTCAGAAAAAATTTGACACCCAGAAAGAACAGAGGATAATACCCCTAGATGAAATGGAGAGAAAGACAACGTGTCCCTCCTATTTGGAAGACCCAAGGGAAGGGTCTGCCCAGGTCTCGTATTGGTTACCAAGATATGCAAAAGTTACTGTATGCCAAAGAGTGAGGACACGTTGCTCGCTTAGTTTACGTTCATTAGCATCTGCCCCTTAATTCGTCCTCTATCCGAGTTTGCACAGGAGTGAGAAACCGTATGTCATTGAAAACGTATAGAACCATTGGTTATGCTCTGGACCCGTCTGGGAAGGGAACCCAGAAGGTTTATCCTCCCTGTGCAACAGAAAGAGAGGTAAAGTAGATCCCCATAATAGGAGACAAGAAAGACCCACAGTTTAAAAAAGACTCGTCGTGGACCACAGATAAGAACGTCAAATAGAACGGGAGGGTATAACATACGATCAATTTAGGGCTCCACACGACTGTACCCCGACTCGGTCCTTTTGCCTTTTAACAATAG